>OMOW01044050.1:1956-12939 GCA_900312555.1 Lamprogrammus exutus
CTCTGCTGTACCTGCATCATTGATCAGGTGGCAGTGTCTGATCACTACTGTTGTGTAGTTTGGCCTTCATGGCATCAGCACACTGCGTGATCAGACACTGCCACCTGATCAATGATGGTGGTACAGCAGAGTGAGAAAGAGGAAATAAATGAAATGCAGTACAGCTTTGTTTGTGGTGCAAGACTTACACTCTCTGATCTGACACCGTCTGTGCCGTCAGCTCACAGATCTGAGCCATGTTCTCCGACATGAACAGCATGAAGAAAGACTTGTTATCTGATCAGGACAGAGATGCAAACAATGATTATACTGCACTACATAATTCACTTTGTTGATAGCAAAGTTAGATGTGACTTGACAAAACAATGAAACCAGGAATGGTTTACGATTACAAGAAGCTGCTATGAAAATTGGGGGAGAAAGTATATTTTATTGGCTACAGTTTTTACCTGTTGCCACTGGGCGAACCAGGACGGTGCTGAGTTTGATGACGGGGCTGAAGATATGTTTGGTGTCAGTGGCACCAGCCAAATTCTTCCCATGGAATTTTAGGATCAGACGCTCGTCCTGTTTCTGCAGTAAAACCAGAATGTCCTCCAGGAGGATTGTGTACAGCTCTGAAAGATAGACATTGGTGATACTATGTGTGTGTTTGTGGGTACTGGAGGGACAGGGGCGTATAAATTTACAGGTTTTTATGAAGGTTTTACTCTGTTTTTCTTTCCCGGTAGAAACATGATTAAGATTCAATTATATCACAAAAGTCACCTCACAAAAATGTGATAATCTTCCTCAGTGAACATCCTGTCTGATTTTTTTCTAAATACTGGTGGGAAGCACCTGAACACAAGGAAATGACTTTGTGTGTATACCAATTGTCTTCTCTTTATTGACTTTCCACCAAAGAGGTCCCTCGTGAATCATCTTCCTCTTTGTCAGATCCAGATTCTGCAGGAATTGACACAATAATAATGTTAAAAAAATACACACAGCATCTTCATTAATAACTACAGCATCTTGCTATCTCTCATCAGTATAAATTTACCTGTAGGTTATAAAAGGAGAAAAAAAGTTATGTTCTTTACCCTCAGTTCTTGTATCATGGGGTTTTCACTCTGTTTGAGAGAGGACACATCTAATCTTCTCTGATACTCCACCAGCCTCTGTGGAGGAACACACACCATCATCACAAATCATCCTCTATCATGACAGTGCTACATGATCATGGCAGAAAACAGCATTGAGGGTTTGGTTTTTAATGTTTGAAAGCAATCCTTCAGGATGTTGCACAAATAGTCACTGTCTGCACTTTCGTGACACATTCATGTATCTATTCACATTTGCTTTTGTGTCAATTGGGATATCATATTTTCCTATGGGTGACCAAACAAATATTCACAAATTCTACAGAAAGTACATATTCAAACTAACTGGGGATATTTTTTATTTATTCAATGCGTTAAAAAGTATTTTATGAGGCTAATAGTTTCCTCAAATACTTCGAAAATTAAAAAATTGGATGTAAATATGCATGAGAATGAAGGCGCCATAACGATATAGCTTCCCTCTCCTAGATGAGGTGATATATAAACAGACTCTGGTGGAGGGAGGCCCCACACCCTCAATGCTGTTGAGCCTTTTGGACTCATTGAGGGGTCGAACCTCTTTTCCCACTAATTCTAACTATACCATTACCACTTCAACTATGCACATAGTCTTTGATATTCATCTGCATTTGAAATAATTCCCCTCCCATCTGTAGAAACTAGTTTACTTCTCTCAGACGATATCTGACAACCCCTTGTTCACACAGTTATGGCTGGGATGTAAACACCCTGTTTTACTATGGTTCTACTGTCTTTACCTGTTTGTTCTCAGCCTCTTTGACAGCCTGGTTAACATGGTTGAGGATCTTCTTGCAGCACTCTCCGGCCTTCTTCACCTTCTCCCTCTCCTCGTTGTCATCTTTAGAAAGACGGTAAACACACATGTACAGTACAACAACCAAATATCAGTGGTTCCCCTCAGTGAATCATTGCATCAACTGCGTTACAAACCTTATGGGGAAACAGGCACAGAGACACATACTGTACTTTATACCTGTGTACTTGGCAATGTTCTCTAGTAGGAGAGGGTATTTGGTCAGTCTCTGCATTTCTACGGGAATAATGTCTTTCAGCTGGAGCCTGCGACACAGACGGTTGCTCTCAGCTTCCTGAAGGATGAGAACAATATGGAGGCTCATCAACATCTAAAATATTAGTTAAGAATTGAAAGATAATGTTGTTTGGCCACCTATATGTATCACAATGACATAAAGTCACATTCCTCTATACAATTATTTTAAAAAAACAGTATGGATCGCTTTCCTCGTTGCTTGGCCCTCAAAAGTTCAAATGTATTGCCTGCCTTTATAAAATGTTTGATATAAGACATTTTTAGTGTGTCATTTGCTCCTAATATCAATTTGGCTGATTCTTCAGAGTGGATGGTTTGGAGTCACATCGAGCTTTTTATGTGTGACATTACTGCATCTAAATCCTCATATTGCATCAACTTGATCACTGCTTCACCATGTCCCATGTTCCTTATTAAGACTTTACCTCCCATACTGGAAATAGATTGTGATGTGTTATGTTTTGCTGACCTGCATGAATGAAGTGAACTTCTGGTCTTTCTTCTTCCTGGTCTTGATGAGCTCCAGTGCAGAGGGCTGGTTACTGCAGAAAGTTCCTACAGCCACCTTTATCTTCTCCTCTTCCTCCCCACTGAACTGGAACAAACACATGCATTACATTTATCTAACGCTGTCAGCAGAGCAACTTAAGTGCATTCAGCAGTATAAATGCTTTAACGCCCAATATAAACAGACCTTCTACCTTTTGCCTTGCCCGTAGAGGGAGTACACTAACATGTGCCTCCTAAGATACACACTGACTCACCAACTGCCTCTTTTTATTTGAGAAGAATTTCAGCAGGAGAGCATAAATAAAGGAGGAGGGTCTCGGTATCTGCTCCTGCTGCCAGGAATCCAAATTTTCTGCAGTGGCATAAAAGTCTGGCCTCTGCCTAATGCTGATCTTTGTGGTTATTTCTGATTGTCTGAAATTACTGATCGAAAAATTGCAACTTAAAGCGGCTCTACGAAATGTGCGTTCCCCGAGTGCATTGTAAAATGACAAAGATGAAAGGAATGTGGCTGGTAGCAAAAGGAACTGCACTGTACATTCTGTACTCTATCCGCTTCACTGGCAGTTAGTGTTCTTATTCAGTTTCACAAAGGTCTTTGACCATTGGGCCTCATTCATCAATATATGCATATTTTTGTCTACCATTTTTGTGTGCCTGAAGGCAAAATTAAATAAAAAAGTCTACATCTCATTAATGAAACATGCACAAAACACCCAATTTGATCGTACCGTGGCAGATTTGTTGATGAATCCCACCTGATTTTAAACTGAGCGTGAACTAAAAACTAGTCAATTGTGATTAGCATTGAAAACCCCCAAAAAACTCCATAAAAGGCAACGCATTTTAGCGCAGTGTGCAAAATATCGCCTCGAAATTGAGGTAAAGATGAAAGGAAAAAGACAAAAAAAGTTTCTGGGAAATAGAATCCTTTCTGTAGAAGTTGAGTTGAGAAAACATGTTGTCTGAGTGACAGCGGAGGTATTACGAGACTAAACAAACAGAGGTCATGTTTTGAACAAATCTGTGTGTTAAATGCAGTAGGTCCGGAAAAACATTCATGTGCTGAGGAAAAAAAGTGACGTGACCTGAAACTAGAAGCAAAAAACATCTCTCGTTTGCCGAGCTTCTCTCAGGGCAGAACCGAGGCAAGCGATCTCCGCTGCCGACCACCTGGCCACCACAGCGCCGAGGGGAGACGCATCGGTGGTGACAGGAGCGCATGGCGTGCCAGTGGACACCACTGAATCACTGGAACACATATAGGCCAGCAGTTGCAGGACTAGAGCGACATGTGGTGATCTCAACAATCTCGGAAATGTAGGTTATAAGGATAACAACATAATGTTAACATAATGTTAAATTCTGTGGACTTTTTGCCTCCATGGCACATTTGGCGAGCTGTGTATTCTATGACGCATCGTGATTATAACCTATAACCTAACTTGAGGAAAAACGCATAGAAATGTATTCATGGCATTCCATAGTGATTTCTGGGTCCAATGTGCACAGTGATCTCTGATCCGATCCCTCTTAAAATAAATACTACATATTAACTATTTTCTATTAAACCAACTATAACATCTTCCACAATGTGTTATCATGTTTTTTGTTTTACATTATGTTAATTCACAATTCATAACTTGAAGAATGGTCAACACAGATTTGTTCATTTTATACTCCCAACCACTCGTGAAATTCGTGCGTACATACAAACCTTTTCAAGTACAAACATTTTAAATGAATCCCAGAAATATCGTGAATTTGGTCTTACATAAATGTTAAGAACAAATGTGTACACAGTTGATGAATGAGGCCCGTTGTTTCTAAAACAATGTTTCACATTCATGTAGACAGCATGCAGAAACACCCAATGTTCTATTTAATATCTATTATACTGTAGTAAAGCATTTAAGTAGAAAAACCCATTTAATTTTCCTCCTCTATTAATTGAAGTAGGTCTTACCCATGCCAGGAGATCATCTCCGATCTGATTGATCACTGATGTCTCACTCCTCTTCCTGATCAACATCATTTGCTCTGTTATTGAAACTGCAGAAAAATGAGAAGAAACCGTGTTATGCAAATGTTAAATAAATCACTTTTGTAATTGAGAATTCAGGATTGCTATTCATGTTTTTAATGTTTAGGTCTTCTTCACATCACTTTTTGTCAACAGTAAAAATTCTGTCACCTGCAAATTTGTTCATTGGTTGCTTGAAATAACAAAATAAATGTAATGCAGAATTATATAACATTTTAATATAAAATGAAGACAATACGAGGGGGAGAGTCTGTCTCTCTCTCTGGTTTAAGTACTCCTGGTCTGGTCGACGCCAATCCAGGGCTTACATACACAATTCAGCTAAAGCCAGTATTGAAATATCTTACATAAACATACATTTGCTGAACTGTTTCTGGGTTAAGGCCCTACAGGGATAGGATAAAGTGGAAAGGGAGAAAAACATATAGTTGCAATTGAAAGCTTCTATTTTGTTTTATAATCACAAATTGTATAATTTGTGATTTATCTATGTGTCATAGAGGATTGTAGCATGTGTGAATGAGATTACCGTGCAGCTGAATGATTTCCTCCAGGTTGGTGAAGATGTTTCTGATGTCTTCTGGTGGGAGGATACCATCTCTGTTCAGCCTCTGGCAGAAAACACAATCCAACACCTTCAGCATCCGCAGGTGGGCACGCTCAGTGTAGAATAGCTCTGAAAGTGAACATTCAAACATACAGAACATAGGATGGGCTTTTTTATATTATACGGTATATTCTAGTCCTTTAAATATACATTTGTTCAATATACATTTGATTACATTCATGTGAAAAAGTTTAAACTGTGTTTCACATTCTGCAGAGCTAAAGATGGTGGTGACTGACCGTTGATGACTTCCTGTCTCTTGATCTCCTGTGGAGTTAGGCTTGCAAGGATGCCTCTGCTGACCAGACTCTGCCAGTTCAAAGGGTCCTCTTGACATTCCACCTCAGTTCCCTGGTCGTCTTCACTCTGGACGTCAGCTGGACTTGCCACACACTGCGCTTCCATCCTACTTCCAGACAAAGAAACAGGGAAGGAGCTATTAAAAAGATAAATGTGGTAGAAGATGATAGTCTGGTGTCATTTTGAATGTTTTTATTTGTATCAACAAATCCCACAAAAAGATCAAAACCAACAGCACATTTATCCTACTAACAAGTTGAAATAGCTTAAATCCTCCGTACACACCAAAGAGCCATAATGTGGATCAGGTAACATATTCCTGTATATTTTTCCCTCACAGTTCATCATTGTTGTGTATCCACCTTTGAATACTCACTCTCAACAGCTGTACAGTGACAGGTGTAGATACACAAATTTTATAGTTTTAAGTTGCAATAGTAACAGTTATCATCAATGTCAGGTAAATATATCCATTAATTCATAACCAATGTCATATTCTTGCATTCTTTCATGTGCTTTGCTTTGTGATGAGCATTATAGTCAAGACAGGTGACATATCTGACAAAAGTACCTTGAACAAAATCACCTGGAACATTTGCCAGTTTTATTGCAGTAGATGGTTGATTGCTAAGGGATTATGAAAACTTCATAAATACCTGAGAGCCTCTTGAACTTCCTCCTGTAGCTGTTCCAGGTTGGTGGGGCTGAAGTCAAACTGAGAGCTGGTTGGGCTGGAGACAACGTCCTGGTGGTCGCCAGACTGTGAACCATCACTCAGTCTGGGTTGGACAGGGAATGGAGAGACATCTGCGGAATAAAGCATAAAAAATGCCATGAAGAAACAAAGAAATACTGAATTGTAAATACAGGAGTGCCTGAAGAAATACAATAAATTAATTATTATGAATCCCTAGAGAATGAATACAAATGAATTGGGGATCTACACCCTGACCTTTCATTTAGCTCCACCAGCAGGATAGTGTAATACTCCAACTCATGACATGACACCTCAAAATAACTGAAATCCTTCCATCCATGCACACGAAAGTGTGGCTACAGAATTTCAGTCTCATCTCTTATAAGCCAGGTATTTACAGTGTGTTTATAATAAACCTAGATGATAATAAATAGTGGTATCTTCTATAGAGTCACAGTCATATTTCCAATAATAGTCTTATAAGTTACTTGTTTTGCTTTGGTGTTTGTGCAGTACCTTATAGCACTATTTTTTCCTTATTTCTTGGTAATACTTCTATACTAAGCATAAGGGGACTATAACTTACTGCAGTCTGAGTCTTGTCCACTCGCCTCTGAGGCCTGCCCCGTGGAACCACTGTGTGAAGGGGAGGAGGCAGAAGGTGACAGTTGTGTGCTGGCTTCTGATCCTTCACTGAGCTGACCCCCCCGCATGCGGCCAGCGTTAGGGGACGGAGACTCTGGGTGTTCGGGGATACTCAAGGATGGCTGAGGGACCAGCTTGGGTGAGCGCTGCTTGTTCAGCTCCACTGCCTTACCGACTGCATGCAAAACCACATGTACGAACGGACACACGTCCAGACGCAGCGTAAACACAGGGAGAGGAAAACACAAAAAAAAAATCATAGTGTGGCATGGGAGGATTTTACTCACTATCTGTAAAAACTGTCCGTCTTCTCTTCTTTTATGTTTTTTGAATTAATAAGCATTTTCAATAAATCGTATTAATTAATCTTATTAAATTTTAGCATTCCTATGAAATCCTATTTGTCAATGCTTACATCTAATCTTAAAAAAGTTCAAATGCCAAGTGTCACATGGAAAGCTTATGTTCGCAGAATAAAGGATATAGGATTACGAATTATTCGGGTTTAGCTTTCCTACGTATCAGGGAATCACTACAAGTGATTTAAGTCATTGGTGTAAAATACTTCAGCAGGATTAATTAATTTGATATTGTTGTCTACTCACCTGATGTGGAATCTACTCTGCTTAGGCGCCGGGGCGGGACCAGGATGTTTGGAAATCGAGGCTTTTTCACCCTTTCTTCACCCTCTCTCTCAGGTCTTATGCTCTTGATGCTCTACTCAGTAAAATTAGAAACATTTGGAAACCCTCACAATGCCTTACACTGCCTCAGAAAACATCAGAGACAAAACACTGTACTTGTTGAAAAGTAAGTAAGTCATGTGGATGCATGAAAATGACAAAGAAGTCAGTCTCTATGTTTGTGTGTTATTGACAAAGAAGGGATCGCACCTTAATCTTGGGCAGGAAATTCATGCGTGGTCGTTTATGTTCAAAGCCACGAGGCTCCTTCACTTTCACCCCGAGGTGTTTCATATAGGTGAGAATCACATACTGCATTGTTGTGCTGCAACAAAACATAATACATTGACGAAAAAAAGGTTGTTTTTGTCATTATGTTCAAATCTGTAGGGTTCCACAGGTAATTTTATTATACAACAAAGTAATAATAGAATGCTACTACTACTAATGCTACTACAACTAGTATTGCTACTACTGTTACTATTATTGATAATACCAGTACAATACAGGTTTATCACTCTAAATATGTACTATGGCCATGGCAAATTCCCGACTGGCTGGCGCTCGTTAAAACCATATGTCAGGAAAAGCATGTTCTGTTCTGAATCAGTCCACATCCAATGTGTTATGCTTTACGTACTTGACAACAACATGTCATACATGCCACCTGCTACAGAGGGATTGTCACACAATTTAGTGTAAATCTCATTTCAGTATAAACCTATTAATTCATATTTTGACATTAACACAATCTAACAATCGCTCATAGTAATGAACTCACAGAAATGTATCAATCAACTCTGCAGCCCTATGGAGATTTTGGCCACTTTCAGCTAATTGTGTTTGTTTTCAAAGAATGCAAATCCACCGTATGTTTACCTGTTATTGGCTTTGACAAGTTTCACCAACTAGCTAAATGGAAAGTGAATAGTGGAGTTCATTACAGTATCTGCTGACAAGAATCGTGACTGCATTTGGTTAATAATATTGCTGCAAGTGTCACAGATGTGTTGGCAGGTAACTGTTTGCTAACATAGTGGCCATACGTTGATAGCTGTCTACCTATTTTGAAGTTTTCTGGTAAAAAAACTTTATTTTTTATCATTATTATTTACAATTATTCAGTAAAACCAAATAGAAACAAAAACACAGAAAATGAAATTCCTTTGACTGTACTGCAGCAGACTGATAATCAAAATGTCTTTAAATTCCTCCTCTTACCACTTCTCCTCTTCTGTGGGCTGTGACATCAACCTGCAGTAGACAACACACAAGGTGAGTCTGCACGCATGCACACACACAGGAATACAGTAGCACAATATAGGAGTAGCATGTGTACATGTGTATGTAGCAACTCACAGGATTTCCTCTATCTTGGAGATGATGTGCTCGGCACAGGAATATTCCTTCTCCAGCACCACTTGGTCTTTTCCTCGTTCTGAGTCAAGCTTACAAAGCTCGTCTTCTGCCAGAGTCAGACCCATGCTACGTTTCTGTCTGCACAACATAAACACACAAAGAACATGCATCCACAGTGCCACTATTTTCAGGGTAATATGTAGAGATACTGACAATAAACCTGAGAGGAAATTAATCATTATTGTGTGAACGGTTGATATGGTTGTGTGAGTGTTACCTGAAGTCCTCTAGGTTCTTGTGTAGATCTGGTAGAAGTGCGTCCTGTAACATTTGGGTATACTGTTTACAGAGCTCCTCTGGGATTAACTCCAGCCTCCTCCGCTCTGCACACACACAAAAAAGCAAACATGGAAGTATATATGAATTTATCTGTGCGATAGTTGGTGCAACACCTTGGTCCACAAAGAACGTAAAAAGTACTGTCCATCCCGACATTACATTTTATTGGTGATATTCATGGTCCAAAGAAAATAAATCCTGATGATTTTAGTGAACCTTGTACTTTTCATCTACCACCAGTGTGAGGTCAACAGTCTCACTTAAATAAGAAATTAAAAAAGTTATTAGACTGATTCCTTTTAAATTCATTGAGCACATTCATGCCCTCCACAGGACTCCTTCCATTTTGGACTCCATGACCTTTTGAGTACCAATGCCCTGAGGTCAAATTGCCAACTCTTACAAAATTTCTCATAATAAGCACAAAATGCTCCACAAAGGATAAATGATAAGGATTATCATACCATATGGCTTTCCTTAAGTGTCCCCATGGACTTTTTTTTAGCTCCATGACCTGCACTGTGGCACTGTTTAAATGAGTTGACTGAATCTTTTGACTGAACCTGTCCCACAGAAATGTATGAAGTTGAAAAATTCAGTAGGTGTAATGAAGTGGAATTAATCGTTGGTACTTTGGAAAAGAGCATATATGAACTAGTTAACTTAAAGATTTACCTACCATTTTGGAGTCAACAGTTTGTGATGTGGAGCATGCCTGATATTACAGTTTTATAGTGATAAAACATTTTTATATCAAAACAGGTAAAGTCATTCAGAAATTCTGAGATATACAGTATCTAATCTTAAGTCTCCCTTACCCAATTCAGCAGCAATCGACTCCGGCACTGGTACTTTAAGATTCTGAACATGAAAAAAAACCGAAAAACATATAGTATATCATACCAAGGCAAATCATAAGGTGATTTATGTCTTCAAAAGGCTGAATAGTTTCAACTACCTAGTGCCTTTAATTAACAAATGGAATATCATGTGTCCTCTCAAAGCACTCCAAAGAGAAGAGATGCAACTGATCACTGCTACAGACAAACAAAAGTGGTGGAAATCTGCAATCTTTTTCTGTCAAGAGAGATTTCCATGTGTGTATAGGGAGTGTGTAGAGATGAAGGAACACAGCCTGAGAAAAAGTGAATGTGGAAAATAACACCTGGAGAATAACTTACTGCGGCTCGATCGATGAAAAGCGAGTGGAAGTCCGTGAACATGCGTCTGCTTTCTTTCGAGTTGGTTTGCTTGTGTAAGTCAGCGTAGAGATAACACAGCTAACACAGGGAAAACAGAAATTACTCCATATTGCTTTGATTGTATCATCTAGTAGTTGGGAGTTTACATTGTTTTGTTGATCTATTCGAAATTACAAAATCAGACAATAAAGCCTTCTTAAGTTAGGGAGATCCACAAAGGTCTGTCCATGCCCCACTGTCATTCACATCAAATACCTTTTTTCAGTATTATATGCTGATAATATAATTTCATATTTAATGAATGGACTCCTCTCCAATCCAAATCAGGTTCCACAGCTTTAAACTTAAGGAAAAATATTTACTGACTTTTACTATTGTCTGCACAACATACTACTCAGATTCAATTTCAACAATCAACC
>OMOW01044149.1:1603-13382 GCA_900312555.1 Lamprogrammus exutus
ATTATTATTAATCCTATCAGAGCCTGCCAATGACCCTAAATATATTTGAAATACATTATAAGCCACTACATTACACTGAAATGATGGAAGTCCTAAGCAGGAAACTGTCATAAGTGTATTTACGTTTACAGTACATTACTGAAGTGCTTACTTAACTACAATAGTGAGGTACTGGTTCTGAGACTTTGGGATTTTTTGTTACTCTTACTTAGCAGATTCACTAGACAGGCTTATTATGTATCCAAGAGGTATTCTCATCTTTCCTTTCCTCCTTCTCCCATTCACATTTCATCTACAATTTCTTCTATATATCCTTCTGTCCCTTATTCTTTTCTTATTCTTCTTCCTACTTTTCTTCTTTCCTCCATTCTTATCCTTTAATCTCCCATTTTCGTTTATCCTATCTTTCTTCAGTAATTCCCCTCCTTGTATCCTTCTCCTTCCTTCCTTCTTTTCTTCATTCCCTCTGCCAACAAAAACTGGAGGAACAAGGCACTGGGTAGTAAATGCTACAGTTTACTACAGCTACAGTTTACGGAGTATTTTCCATGGTGGCACAAATACTTTTGCATGAGTAAAGTGTCTGAGTGCTTCATCGACTGTTTAACAGAATGATGTCCTACTTTCATGTGATGAGTTGCCATAGTGATTTCCCTCTTAGTGTGATGATCTTAGTGCAGTACAGTTTGTGGTTTGGAAAAATCTGGAGTCAAGTTTGCAGTTTTTTAGACTGTAAACCAAATGAGAAATTCAGTCTTTTTAAGGCACCTGCCATACAATACAAAGTTATGCTGCAATTAACTCTTGTTGTTTATTGTGGATATCTGTAATTGCATCAGAGTGCCACGAGCTTGGTTTTACAGCATCAGGGGAACAATGGTAGGGTTTCTAGGATATAGGCTTTCATAAACACAGAGGGCAGGCAGCCTCACTCACTCACTCACTCACTCACTGTGCTTGAATGTGACAAAGAGAAAAAGACGGAGAAAGCCAGATGAAGAAAAACAGCTCCCCAAATTTCCTCCCTCTGAAAGCAGAGGAGAAGAAAGAGGAGGAAACTGGGACTAGTTTATTTCACAGGCGCATGGCACAGAGGAAAAAGCCGCAGGAAGATTCGGTTTGTATCAAATTTTACATGAGCAGAAAGACATAAATTGAAATTTTTATTGCAGGTACCAGGATGGACAAATATACAAGCAAAAACAGGAAAAGAAATGTAATGCACCACATGTAAAGCAAGTAAAGATTTGAGCCTGTGATAATGAGTCTGCCTGTGTGCATGAGGTCAAGTGTGTGTGCATACCTACTGTTTACGCGCATACAGTAATGCGTGACAGAACAATTTCTCGACACAATCCTGTCTTCCGTTTATTGTATGTACTTTAATTGTGCAAAAACTAAACGGATCCTTTTCTTCTTCGTCTCTGCAGAGGATCCTCTTACAGCGGCTGATAGTCGTCGTTCGTCTCTCCCGCAACCTCAACGACAGGACCGAGCTGGGAGGTCAGCCAGTAGCATTTAACACCTGACACGACCTAGTCACGCCATGGCAGATGATAACACATCACATGATCCCTTCATTTCCAATCAGCAAAGTACCTTTTACTCTAGTTTGTCAAGGTCAAGCATGGGTTCATCAGCCTTTTGTAATACTTCACAGCTAGGGAGAGATTTGATGGGAAATGAACTGTGATGGTACACGATTTGATATTACAAGTTTCTATATATCTACAACAATAGAACCACTGATTCATCCTTAAGTATTATTTGGAGGAAACACCTCTCGACTCCTTTCAGCCTATGGGAAAATGAATTCGTTTTATAGCTTTCACACCTCTGTGAGTGAATGAGCCGGCTGGGAATCCTTACTGGAGCTTTCAGTGTTCGCTGTTTATTTGCACACAAAAAAACAGAAGGCCTGTAATAAAAGCACCAGGGAGGGCTGATGTGTGTGTGGACAGGAGAACTGTGTATGCAGTGTTGCCCTGTTTCCTGTGAAGTGATAAGGGCTGCTGTGTGTTTCCGTACAGCACATTATGAAAAGCTGAACTTTCAGCTGCAGAAACAGTACAGATGGGATCACATCACAGGCCTGCTTTTACTTCACCCAACCTGTCTGCTTCACGTCATAGAAGTAAGTTTTACAGCAAAAATCTATTGTGTAGAATGACGAGGGTTCATGTTATGAAATCTTTTGCTTCAATTTCGTCGCTCCTCTCTTCCAGTCGTCCCGAGACATTCTGGTTTCTGTTTTGAAAGACCTTAAAGACATGCAACAACAGCCAGACTGGTAACTTTCTTGTACTACATATAAATACTGCATAATGTGTAATGGGGGATGATGCTGTGTGTTGTGATAAATGCACCACTTAATACTATTAACTAAATCTTTTACTCAGGGACATTAATCTTGCATAGCTAGTTAGCATTGTAAGTCTGTTTCTCCCTGAGGATCATTAACAGTAATGCCTTAAAAGCATGACCTACCTTTAATGTCTTTAACAGCATTAAGTAAGCATTTTATTACTGTTGGTCAATGACTAATAAACATTTTCTTAGTGTGTCTGGACCTAAAATTAGTTGTGGATCGATATTTTTCCTTGGGCAGTATAGTTACATACTACATTACTCTTTATTTCCATTTTTAGTACCTTGCTGGAAGCTCCCAAGATTGTGTTTATAGCACATAATCCCCAAAGCAGGCTGTTCCAGCAGTGGAGCTACAAGGTTTGCCATGTCTCCGTACTTCTGGCCTTTTAAGTTGCATGAAGATGAGTTGTGAAACACATCAATAATGTTAAAGTGGCTGATGTTGCTGATTGAAGGTGCTGAATGAAGGCCAGGGGACGAAGAGGATAGAGGATGAGGAGGAGACCACAGAAAGTCTGGTTTGTTTTGTCCTGACAAAACTGCAGAAACTGGGCGAGCGCCTTGAAATATCCAGGAAGGTGTGTTTGTTTTTCATCTTCATCACAGTGTAGAGGAGTTCTGAAACCTTCTTATCAGATGATATGATGATAACGTTGCCTCTTCCTCCTCCTGTCTGAATGCACTCTTAAGACTCTTCCTGGGTCATTGCTGGACGAGGCTCCGGAGCTGATTGTCTCTCAGGAGGTTCTGCTCCAACTCTTGCCTCGACAAGAACTCCTGAGTCCACAGCAATACCTGCAGAGCTATGACTCACCCTTAAACATCAACGTGGAGTTTGGTAAGAGGCATATAGAGTAACAGCATATTTGGGATTTGGAGAGCTACAAATTCACACTTCACTGTATGTCGTTTGTTCTGATTGCTTACCAGGACACGTGTTTGGAAGCCACTGTCTCACCACAGTTTAGCTTTTAAGGACAACGGGAGGTCAAAGGTAAGAACAAAATACCTGAACTACGACCTTGCATGATATTGCTCTGTGTTGGCGTTTTTAGGTTTGCTTGTCATGAGTGGATTTCCCACATCTCCGATATAAGTTTTGATTTACTGTCCAAATCAAAATGTAATTGAATATTTTGTGTCCCTGCAGAGTGTGTTTTGGCTCGTGTGTGTCTGGATACAAGAAATCAATGTTATTCCACCTGGACAGTTTTATATCAACACTTAAATATACTACAGCTGTTTCTTACTTATTTCTTTAACATTTTATTTTTGGTTTTACTGTTTGTGTCTCCATCCTCATATTAAAACTGTTTCTTTGAAGGTCTGAATAATTCATTTCCCCCAATAAAATCTCATTCATTCATTATTTAAAAAACAACAACAGAAAATCCAAGTAATATAAAAAACATTTTTAATAGTGCCAACATTCTGATGAGGATTTTTTTTTTTTTAATCTTACAGTACACACCGTGTTCCACTTGGTCACTGGCAGAGAGAGAGAGAGAGCATGTCTAAGAGAAGGCATTGCCTCTTTACTCCCAAGTTTGTAAGAGTCCACATCGTCACCACAGTTTGACACCAACAACCTTTACGTCTAAAAAGATCCCTTGATCGATTTATTTTGTTCCCTTTTTATTTTGGCCCCCATTACTTTAAACTTAAGGTGAGAAAAACAAAAACAGGTTTGAAGACTTGCAATGGCTGCATGCACCATGGTGTCATCTACAAATGCTTGTATGGGTAAAAGTCCTTGTTCGGTGGGCAGAAGGTCGATCTGTGCTTTTGGTAGAAATTCACCAGATTTTAAGCCTTTTATCCAAGAAATATGCAAACACATTATTCTGGCCATAACCGCTCATTCATGTATCACCTTTTCTTCAATCACCGTTGAAGAGAAGTTGTGTATGGTTTGAGTCAGATGTGCTTATTTGCTATAGATAACAGAGGTGGTACAATATTTGAAGAGTTGCTGTGTTAAAGCAACAAGGCAGAGACACGGAGAAAATCATTACTGCTGAAAACAGACGTGAATGATTTGGCTGAGCAGATGGGGGGGAGCTTTGATGAAGTTATTCTTCTCTGTATATTCACTCATAAAAAACAAATATGAGCACAAGGACCAAAGATGAGACAAATTTCATCGTCATGATCAACAAGCATGCTGCTGAGTCTCACACAGGACAATGTCTAATGTTATCCAACCCATCCCCACAAACTTTACCATACCACACTTTATCAACCCCCCCAACTTGAAAACCTGTCCACAACAAACACAACCCCCCCTTTATCACAACCAATGAGGTGAACATCATCTATCACCAGTACATTCCACCTATTCTTTAAAAAAAGGCCATCTGATTGTAATGCTCAAAAGGTCATGCTTGTAAAAGCTGTAATACTGGAAATCTCTCACCGACTGTCTTTGCTCGACGGGATTATTGTTCATAAACTTGCGTTTGATGTATACCATATGTACAAGCCGTAATCTGAAACCCTTTGTACAAAATGAAGAGCAGCACGTCGTCACACAGAAATCCAGACAAAGACGGGACGGACCATTCACCTCAGCACGGCCAAATGTCAACGAAGAGCTTCTAAAAACTGTTTTTCCTCTTTTAAATATTAGTTATTAATACTAGTGATAGCAAATCCTAGCTGTATTCATTTTGGAAGAACTGACTGAATATACTGTAAATGGTACAAACTGTAGCAAATGTCCAATAATGTCAATGAACAGCTTTTGACCATCCAGTTTTTTTGTTCTTGCACGTCACGATTTAAAAAATTATGACTTTATGTTAAAGTGGGGAACATTACTGACAGACTGAGATTTGTGTCCTTCATGTCAGAATAACTGAGGAGTTTGTCAAAGAAGAAGATGGTGATGCAGCAGTTTAATGATGAACTGTTAGTATTTTTTATTTACTAAATCTATAATGTAGGTTTAAGCTAAATCACTGCCATTAGAGCTACTATATAAAGTTTGCTGTTGTTTGCTGTGCGTTATTTTGCTTGAATCTGGCAATATTGTGCTAGGACCAGCAACACTGTAATACTATATACAGTATAATGTTAGAACATTCCTTCTTTATCATTTTTATACAATATTTGTATATATATATTTTTTATATCTCTCCCGTCGGTATATACAGCACATGTATGTACAGAGGCGTTCGTATTTACAATAGACCTGTGGATAATATCGCACTTTAAAGAGAGACGATGCTAGAGCAGCACAGTGACTTTGAGGCCATGTGAAGTGGATGCACAGATCATTTCGGGACTCGAACCAAAATCAAAGTTCTTACAAATCTGGATAGGTTGCAACAAACCCATCGCAAAGGCAAATAACAAAGCATCTGCTGTCGTAAACAAACCTCGTAACTCCGTTGTTGAAGTTGAACTGAGCACACAAAGGGGGAATCCAGTCAGAACCTGTGATAAAAATGCAGATAGTTACTCTGAAAATTAATCTGTTTCTCAGCTCCTGAAAATGTTTTTGAAGCTATGAGGTTTTGATGCGACAGCAGGGAAATTCTGGTCCCTTTGTTTTAATGCTTCTCATTGGATGTAGTGGAAACAATCACAGCTCTTCAGACCTTGTAAAAAGTATTCAGAAATATATCCATATAAATACTCTCATCAAAATAAACACATATACACATAGCAAATCTCTTTGCACTTGCTTCTGGTTCACTAACGGACTAAAATATCATCAGACAGTGTTCATGTAGATTGTTGTCATTACCACAGGGACGTGATTGATACTGTGTTACACACCGACAGAAGAAAGGTGTGCACTATTTGCAACTGGGGCACCTTTTTCTGGGAGTGTGTTTTCACTTATTGATGATTAATATTGGAGGATACGAGGACAAGAGCTCGTGGCCGTATACGTTCTCACTCAGAAGGTTCCTTAAACAGCCGACTTGGCCCTTAAGTGACAAGTTCTCAAGATGCTCACTAAAAGCGAAAACCGCTGAGAGGAAATCGAGGTTTGTCGCGCCCCTGCACATCCACTCAACTGTTGTCTCCTCGTCTCGACATGGAAAACGAAAAATCCCACGCAATCAACGTGGAATTTTTCATTTTCTTACAAATCATCTCGCTGGACCTTGTGCCACTGCCTGATGTATAGGTTTCCTTTCTATTTATATGCTTCAAACACCATATATCCCATATATTTAATATCTCCCAGAAAACATCAAGGATATACTTCTTAATTCTCCTGTAGATAGAAAGAAAATATGATTTGATCTATCATGTTAATTATATCATATACTCTGATGTACAGTATAAACAATAAATATTCAGTGCTTGTTATCCTGATTGAATGTAGAATGAAAATGGTGACATTTAACCTCTTTGCAACCTGGTAGCAAAACATGCTCAACAACACCAACAGTGCAACATCATATAGTACAACTACCAAACACATCACACATTAACCAAATACAACACACACTCACACAAACACACACACGTGCGCACTTTCCAAATCACGTAGTGTACTGGCACACTCACAGTGAACGCTCAGGCGGGACAGAAATTTGGGATTGTTGCCACCACATGCCAGAGCCGGACGTCTGAACGGACACTCCTGAGGAACGAGGGAGGAACTTGAGATGGAGACGGTGAGAGAAAGAGGAGATCCGACGCATTGGCAGGGCAGATGTTCTGTACTGCAGCGCTCGTTCCTCCCAGCGGCCCGTTTCCAGTCTCGTGTGTGGAGTTAAAGGCAATATTGCAAGTGAATCAAATAAGGCAAAAAATAAAAATAAAACGTTAAATAATAAAAATGTGATTCCTAAAAATCAATGCGCCACAGATCAAACCAGATCCAGCCAACATAAAATATAATGGCGTGTCTGATCCAAAGTCACTAACACCTCACAGGATCCAGGATATGATCGTGAATATTTTATTTAGTTGTATTAAGCTTTTATTATTTCCTAGAGGGACAGGTCGGTCCCTCTGGATCACGTACAGGTGAGGTGTGTGGATGAGATCCAGATCCTTCAGCACCAGAAGGACAGGTGAAAGGTGAACGCGTAAGTCTTCAGTGCAGCAGTAGCGTCATGTCAAGTCAGTGTTGTCATAGCACTGTGCTCTCAGTCTCTTCCTCCGACTCCACTTTGCTGTTTGCTGCGGACTCCCGCAAAGCCACTGAGTTCCTGAAGGTGGAGATGTGGGGCACGTCAAAGATATCGTCCAGTTCCATGTTAATGATGGGGATGTCCAAGTTGCAGAGGGAATCTGGTGGGGCAAAGACAGAGGAACGGTGAGCAGAAGCACAAGAGAAAAGCAAAGCTGAAGATCGCCCTGGATGTGGCTTCACTGATGCTGAATGATGTCACACAGCATGTGGGTCATCTGAAGTTCAGACCTGAGTTGAGGTATGAATAATTCAGAAAGAAGTTGTTTGCCAGGGGTGCATGATTTATCAGTAAATAATACATTTGAATTATATTAAATCAAGCCTATTAATATCTGATGTTGAAATGTTAACGTTACAATCTTGATGACTGAATGGGGCAGATATTCCCTTTTTGATATTCCCAAACTCTTGTTGACATGAAGCAGCAGTGTGACAGTCGGGACTTTGCAGAATAAATGTCACCCGAATTTGAGTTGAAGTCATTTTTTTTGATTGCAGATTTGTGGATACAGTTTTGTGTAATAAATCAGGACAGGTGCGATTAAGGCAAAGTGTTTCAATGCAAAGTATCAGTATTGGTATTGAAATGAAAAACGATCAGTTATCTCGCATTTGCAAATATAAATCAATATCGTGCATCCCCAATGCTTGAATCTGACGTCAGATATGATCAAAATTCTTGTTATCAACTAATATGTTGACCCAAAGTTTATACAGAGAACAGGTTTTTCTTCTGCTCTCAGCTGTGAGAATGATGGAATCCACAGTGTAACACATGTGATGAGCTGGACACAAACAGGAAGTGTTTCTGACTGAGGAAGAGTGGTGAACAGCCAGGCACAACACTGTGGAGTGAGGAGGGAGTGTGGTGGCGGGGGGGTGACAGTCTAAGCCAGGGGAGAGCTAGAGCAGGGCATTATGGGTAGGAGCTCTGAGGGCAGAGGGATTGAAGGGTCTTTTTGGTTGAGCAAAATGGCATCTAACCTGAACCAGTTTATAGTTTAGACGCGTCCACTGAAGCCATGCATCGCGTCAGTCTCAGCCACCATGCAAATGTCAACAAAATGAGTTAATGTTGGACTGAACACAGCAGCTGCATGTGGATATATACGTAATGAGAAGTCATGTATAGGAACATAAAGAGTGAGGCTGCCATAGAGCAGTGACTTTGAATCAGCGTTTACATCTCATTGCCTGACTGTGCTCAGCTGACAGTCGCCATCGTGCAAGGAAAACGTAATCCTGATCCAAAACCTGCGTCTACTGGCAACTTCACCCGACTGTGAGCGCCCGAGCCGGCTGGACATTTGGCCGAGATGGCGGGAGAGGGATTGGTGGGGTGGGGGAGGTGAGGCTTTAGCACAGGAAACTCCTGCTTACCCTAAACGTCCCTCTCACAAACAGAATCACACTGAACCTCTCGCCTCATACCGCTGCAAGTGAGACAATGACAGCAGGAAGAAAATTGAGGAAAACATAATTAGAACCAGTGATGTAGTGATAAATAGATATGTAAGTAAACTACAAAGCCCAAGAAGAGACAAAGTGAATCATGGGTTTAGTGCACATTCAGAGTTCATAGCCCTAAAATGACCTATTTTCATGTTACTCCATCAGTGTTTACTGCTGCTGTACCTCCTACTACCGTTAGATGACAGCGAGATGGACGCAAAACTAAGGATTATCCCTTAAATCCATGTGTAGGCATGTGTTGTGTGTAGCTTGTACCTGTGGACATGCTTTCTCCAGGAGACAAACCATCCAGGAGACCAGAGGAATGTTCTAGAGGCTGAGGACTGGAGCCGGGAGTGGAGGGGGGCTGAGGCGGAGGCAGGCTGGGTCTCTGCCGCGGTGGTTTGGGCGTCGGCCTGGCCTTGGTGAGAGTTCCAGCCAGCGAGGGCGGGGAGGAGAGAGACGGAGTGGTAGCGACCTGAGCCTGTCCTGGGGAGCCGATCGTGGCGTAGCCCTGTGGGTAGCTGAACCCGTATGGGGAGGGGGTGCTAGGAGGAGTGGGTGACAGGCTGACCGGAGATGGCTGACCTGTCGACTGGTCGGACATGGCGCCCGTCTGGGAGTAAGGCCCTTTAGGAGGGATGGGGGCCAGTTTCTTTGCTGTGGAAATGAAAATGGTTGTCACATCCACTCTTTTACGCAAACGTCAGGTGGTCAGACTGATGCTAAGGTGGCCTTTCCATCACATTATGGGCAGAGATAGAAAGTAACTAAGCACATTTACTCAAGCACTGTACTTAAGTACAATTTTGAGGTACCTTTTTCAGAGACTTTTTACTTTCCCTCCTACACGTTTCAGAGGGAAGTTGTACATTAATTTCATAGCAGATTCATATTTTGTTTAAGCATGAAATAAATATGGCTGCTTTGGGCCTAAAAAAAAGTGTTTCTCCAAAATGATAAATTTACAGGAACTTTTGTTTATTTCTACATAAATAAAATTTGACATTCAGTATTTTTGAACAGAATTGAGTGCTTCTTCCACAAAGACCGGGAGGAAAGCAAAGGATACCCTCATACAGGTCCCACAGACTTTATTTAACAGACAACGTCTCTTCATTTGGCTGTTTTTTCTCTCTTCATTTGGCTGATTAAAATCATCTTGGGTCAAAATATTACCTGTAGAAGTATAATCCGTATGTTACCCTTTGCTTTGTTTTACTAAATCTACTATGCTCAACCTAGCCTAAACACGGGACTGGATGCACAAACATTTACACCCTTATACTACCTCTCCTTAGGGTGTGTGGGCTGTGTTCAGAGAGTTGTGACTGTCCACTAGAGGCCGCCATTGCCTGGATTCCCTTCTGTCCGATCACTGGAGACAGCTCCTTGTTCTTTAGAGTGCTGGGGAAGGAGAGAAATACACATGAATTACAAGTTGCCCCATCCATCACAAATCTCTTTAATATGTCAACCCTGTTTCTGTAAATCTCTCGGCATATTAAAAAAACATGAGAGCATCCATAGTTCAATGTCACGTCGCCTGAGTGACCACTGTTGCACAGTCATAGAGTCTATATAGCAGAGCAGCAGAAGCTGTTCAAAAATCCCAAATAAACCCTGATGGCTTAATGGATTTTTCTTTTACTTTTGTTGCGCAGTGCAGCCAGAATGCCAATGGGAAGAGGGATTGGAGGTTAAAACATATCCAGTTTATACCCGTGTCTGACTGACAGACCCCAGCTCCACATCAGCCCCTTCTCACTGCCAGCAGACAAGACATGGATGGATGATTGAGAAGTTTAGGAGGAGCAATGGGGATGAAGATCTTAGAACTATATCAAACAAAATGATTTGGAATTGACTGATGAGTAATCTCGCTTTCCATGTTGTTTCACTTCATCATAAATCATTGCAATCATTGCATTTTCTTATTCAAGGTCTGGTCCTGCAGTCTACCACTCAGGGCTGACTGGGCCCACTGGTATGACTCATTAACGCCCACATTTATAATGGCATTCACTGAAAGCTTTGGATTCCCTTTGTTGCCTAGCAACCGGCTCCAGAATATCCTGGCAACATGGAAAGTTATGGATTGCATATGTGGCTATAAAATGAGAGATGGACGTGATAATGAAATGCGACTGTAGACAGAGGAGTTCCAAAGGAGCGTTCATTTCCATGATTGAAGGATATCATCTTAATAAACCGACGTGATGCTAAAAAAAAAAAATTTAAAAAAGAGGAAGACATGAATAGAGTCGCTCAATCTCACCCCTCCTTTTTGCTCCATGTATCTCTCTCTGACGCTTCATTGTCCCTACGGGGCCACTCTGAATATCTCTGTGTGTTAATTGTGCTGGAACATTAAGTACGATCGAGTTAAGCAGGGCTCTGTATTTACCTAGTCAGCTTGGCTCCTCTCTCTTGGTTACAGGCACAGGCTGCCCATGGAGGGGGAGCAGATAGGGGGGTATTAGGGGGTTTGGAAGAACCCAGGAACAGGTCGTGGCGAGTAAGAACGAGGGGGGGTTTGATGTAAAGGGTGGAGCCATTCGTTTCGGAAAGGGACGCATGCGGAGCACAGGGGAGGGAGGCCTGTTTGTGTAGGTGCAGGGACTTGGGTTTGGGGTTGGAGTTGATATCAAGCTGCTGAGGGGAGGGGCAAAGGGAGGCGGGCGGGGTTAGGCTGGAATTAGCCCAACAGGGCGAAGGGGATGGGCCAGGAGGACCAGAATAAGGACCGGGAGCAACAAGACGCATACACAGAAGCGAGCCGGGGGAAGAAAGATG
>OMOW01044211.1:2941-19755 GCA_900312555.1 Lamprogrammus exutus
ATACAGTACAGCATGATACAATAGAACAAGAATCCAAGAGACCGGAAGTAAATGCAGTTTGATGAGGCTCAAATGAATTATTGTTATTGCTCTACGGTACTATGAGTTATTTCTGTCATCTTGTCTCTGTTATGTTAGGATGGAAACTACGAGTGCAGCTCCAGCAGCACCTTGACTTTCTGCTTTGCACGTCCTGCACGTTCCACCCAGCGACAAGCATCAAACCAGAGCAAATTGCAGCGACACAGATACTCTCCACCCGTCAGGGCGACCGCAGAGTGAGGGGAGGAGACACGACAGGTTTACACTGATGTACAGGACAGCTGAGAG
Organism: Lamprogrammus exutus; assembly: GCA_900312555.1. Lineage (NCBI taxonomy): Eukaryota > Metazoa > Chordata > Actinopteri > Ophidiiformes > Ophidiidae > Lamprogrammus > Lamprogrammus exutus. The sequence goes on from OMOW01044211.1 coordinate 3,272, forward strand.
AGGAATGGAATTTAAAACGTAATTCTAGCGACAGATACTGAACGAGGAGGATGAGAGTGACGATGAGCAAAACTAGGTTAGATTCTAGCTTTATTTACTGCATGTAAATAAGTATGTATAGGTGAGATGTACAGTTCGTTATTTACTTTGGGTGCAAACTCATAATGCTGATATCCATTTGTAGTTGGGCTTTGTTCTAATTTGAAGTACTATAGACCACAATCTTACAACTTTTGAGACTTAATTCATATTTACATTTTAAAATTCAATGTAACAGACATTTGCACTTAAATTGTTGAGGCAAATTAATTTTATATTATCTATATCATATTCTGTAGAGAACCTTGTGTTTTATTGAATAAACTTTTAATATCATAATATTATTTGTGATCAATTTTCCCCTTGTTGTGAAGCAAACATACGTGGAAAAAGCAAATATACATAGATATTCTTAATCATAGCTCATACAGTGTAGAATGCACATGAATACATTACATACATTTTTGTATCTGTATGCCATTATATTCCTGTTTACGTCATTAAAGATATTAGGTGTCAAATGTGTTATACCTGGGGCTGCATTCAATTTATAGTCTTTAATGAGAAACAACTGTCAAATAATAGCTACAACGCCCAACTCGAGTTCCCAGAGGCCAAGGTGATTTTGTGTGTTGTTTTAAAATCCGGGAGAATACAATTTTTGTTAATTTGAAACAGGAAAGCAGCAAATCCTCTCATTCAAGAAGTTTCTGTATGAAACTAGGGTTGATTGTTTCAGCAATATTCCCAGTACCCAACATTCTCCCTTAACATTAAATAACAAATAAGCCAACACCTCATTTTAACCTGATTTAACAGTGACTTTTGCCTTTCCAGCAGCAGCCACCTCACTTTGAAATGTGCGGCTATCATTTAATCTGCAGACATGTTTTCTCCTTTGCTTCAGGATGGGGGTGCTCGCTGTTGTGTCACAGGCTCAAAAAAGAAAAAGTAACTACTAAGCAGTTAATGAGATAAGATTCCCTCGCCTGTTAGGAGCACGATCCCCTGAGCTGTGTGACTCTGGACTTTCATTGTCATTAATACAATAAAGCCAGCATGTTAAAGACTGATGCATTGTATTTTAGATTTGTATAATTATTAAATTCTATACATTTATCACTTATTAGGGATGGATCTGTAAGTGAATGACTCATACGCTTCAGTTTCCCACTACCATAAAGGCTCAGATATTCCATCTGAGTGCCAACATTTCCATCCTCAGCTGAAATGCTTGAGCTGCTGTCGGTGGGGCAGGCAGCTGGCTATGGTCAAGGGCAGGGCGAGTGGAAGAGTCACACAATCACACGGTGTCATGTTTCTGCTCGCCACACTTGTCCATCCTCAACTGCCACACACAGCACAACAATGTGGGTTACTACTGAATGGGGCGTTCCCGATTCATCACAACCCAGTTTCAGAAAATTAGAGAAAGACAAGAGGCACAAACTAGTAAACGACCTCTTTAAATGTCTCAGAGTATGCTGTATCCATGGTATTCATTCATATCCCATTTGTATTAACTGTTTTGATGTGTTTGTACATGTATAGCCAAATCTTATTTGTAAATGTACATGAAATTTACTCAAACAATGTCATTTGTGGAAATACATTTTCTTTGTACATTTCTGATTACATATGATAAATTTGTAGTTATCCCGTGCATGCAGCTCAACAATTACAAAACCTTTCAGCCTTCACGTGGAAAAACAATTTGAAGAATATCCTTGACTATATGGCATTTGTAGATATTTTTTAATGAATTTAGCTCATAAAAATGTACAAAAGTACAGTATATCGGTGCATGTGACATTTTAAGATCGAAATATTGCGTTACTCTTTATGTTGCAGTACTAAATATCACCTTGAGGGGCGCTGCATTTTCAGTCCAGACATTCACTCAGCTGTGGTTCCTTCTTTAGTCACATTTGTTGATTGTAAACAAAACAAATAACGGATGTCGTTGTGAACCGTCCTTCCAGCGGTGTGTCGCTCGGTTATTTTGAATTAATAAACATAAATCAGAGTTTTTGGTCATAAATGGATGCTGTTTTCTTCAGGTTTGACTCTTACAACTTCGAGGTTGATCGGAGGTTCCAGGACGGCCTGCAGAGGTCCAACATGGACGAAAACAAACTGTTGGACATGAAATTGTTCTTTTACAACCGGTACGTCTTAGGTGGCTCTTATTTCCAATTTAATGATAGAAATGCAATCTATTTAATTACCATGTGATAAGGTAATAGCTGGTAATTAAATAGCTAAGCCAAATCCCTCTTTCACACACAAATACGGTAAATGCTGATGATGATTGCAGGTTCATGTGTGATTCCATCTTTGTAGTAAAAAAACGTAAACAAACAAAAACCTCTTTCTGGTTATGTTAGGTGTCTTTTTTCAAGCCTGTTACGTTTTAAACAAATCGCTTGTACATTTTGATTTTAATGCCAGCATACTGTATGTTTTGAAGATCCTTTAGTCCACTGGCTGTCATCCTTGCTGAGAACATCAGCATGAAATACATTTATAAAATTTCAACTCGTGGTTTCACCGCAGAGCGGCTGCACAGTCCTTACTGATAAACATAATGAACTTATCATACTATTACTGTGCTCAGCCCTCTTATGTACATCAACAGATCAAGTGCAAAATATAAACCAATTTGTGAGGGATAAAAGCACATTTCTAGCTCATAACCAAAAGTGGAGTAGAGCTAAGCAGCTTTTCACCCAAATTTTCCATCACTGTGGTTTTGAAGCTCTCTGTCATTACCAGGTTTGTGGAGCCCATAGACCGGACTGCGTACAAACAGTGGAGCTCTGCTTCCTCTCATGACACACAGATGGACTGCAGTGTTGAACAGCAGAACCAAGAGGCACCTTCAGATTCACTCTGTGATGTGAGGAATAACCTGAGCACAGAAACATCTGCAGACACGGGGGCAGCACAGCTGTCCTTTGCTGAAGTGATGCAGCTAGTTCAGGAGGGAAAGGAAGTCCCCGGTGTGACAAAGGTTGACATACAACCAAGCAACCAGAGTCCCACTCCATCTCAGATGGGAAGGATACTGAAACCCTGGGAAATGTGATCAGTGGCCAAATGACGTAGGAACAATTAAAGAACCATGTGTACATAGATTCATCATTTCTTAATAAAAAGTGAAAAACTCCAACCAGATGATTTGCTTTCATCATAGCTGTGACTGTGCTGGTGAGGTACATTCAACTACATCATTACAAAAATGTTGTTCAGTCTGAAGTTACATAAACCTGAACTCAATCTCTCTCCCCAGCTCTTTGTGTTTCTCACTGACATCACTTTGAAATTGAGGCACCGACCTGAGCTGTGACAGGATGCCTAAAGTCTGCTAGAGGAAGATGAGCTTCTTATTCGGTTTGATTTGCTGTGGCTACTGTTGACCCCTTGTGGTGGAATGTAGGTATGTCAAATTTTCACTTCATAAACAAACCTGCTTGGCAAAACACATTGCATAAGGCACAAAGATGTTCCAAAAGCCTTGAACCGTGGGTTAGATAATAACATCCATGCTTTAGCTCAGCTCAACCTTCATCAGCATCAGATAGGTTCAATAGACATTAGCGTTATTTATATGACCCCCTTAATGGCCCATTTGGCATGGATAATAAATCAGATTAATGGGAGCGAATACAAAACGAGAGGATTACCCATCTAAAAAAGCAACATTAACTCATTTATGCACGAGTGAAAACCCCCTAAACACTCCAGTGCAACAAGCCAAACGGTTTCATAATAGGAATGCAATATAAATCAGACTAAAATTCCACTACAATTTATTTTATATTTTCAACATACAGACAAATGAACAATGTAAAAACTACAAGGAAAGAGCACCATTAGCTGGCGATTAACTGATGCCAGTTAAGAAAACAAAATATATACACAGAGTTTTCTGTCCCATACATGGAGAGTTAGCACCGTTAGCATAGCACCATCAGGGATCAGAAGACCCAAACAAAAAAAACAGAGGTATTGAGTCTAATTTCACTCATGGTTGATTCACTGGCCAGTCCATCAAAATTGAAGGACAAGTGTGTTAATAAGGATCACATATAAAAGCCCTGCTGGGGTCGGATTGCTTCCACACTCACTGAATGTGAAGTCAGCCAAAGGAATAGATAACCAATAATCACCTAAACATTGCAGTGACCATTTTCCAATGAAGTTATTATCCATTCAACAATGATAGCAGGTATGCATGAAATCTGTTCATGCTTAAAAGAGCAGTGCTGTCAGTCAGTAACAAAAAAATCACATCCAACATCAAGAATCAACACTAAACATTACACGCATGCAGACTAATGTTGCGTAAAATTACAGCATCAAAGCAGGTCTCAGTGAGGTTTGAAGCACCAGAACAGTGCTTAGGCATGTATGTACTTGCATATACTTGCTATTACTGCATACCATATTCCAAGTACAGGCTCTTTCAAGTTACATGACTGAGGTTGGGTGGTCCAACTCTCAACCAAAAGCACCAGAACCAAGTCAAGTAAGTGATCTGCGTCGAATCGTCTCGAGCAGGTAAGTCAGACGTCAGACTGCAGCGGCGTAGTAATGGCAGCTTCCTGACTCATGCCGTTATATCAGCTGGTTTAGAACTATGTAATGCACTTTGTCGCCTGAGACCTTCTGACATGAAGACTCACGCTTTGTCCTCAGAGTGGAGACGCAAAATGATTTTGGTTTTGTATAAATAACAGTCTACAAAATAGTATTGAAAAGTGCAAGCACAAATGCAATCATTTTGGATGAAAACACCGGTGCACCTGCACAAACTTATGTCAGTATTACAAAGTGTTAAAAGTCCGTATTGACTCGTCCCTCAGGGCTGTGTTCAGACACTTTGTACTGCCTAGAGTTTGTGTCACAGGACAACTCACGCACAAAGCGTCAGTGTCCCGGTCCTTAAAACCAGAATATTATAAAATAAACAATTTTAAAAATTGATCATCCAGATAGTCTACACAATTAAAACTGTTCTTTCATTAGAATTAAATAGAGATTAAAAAGAGTTATCAATATTGAGGTAGACACCTGTGGTGAGCGATGTCAATGTTGATGACATCATCATTTAGCAATGTTGGCCTTGACCACGATGAAGGAAAAGTAAAGAGTGGTAACATTTGATCAGGAGTGAATGAAAACAAACAGAAGAGGATTTAAAATAATTTGGTAACAACCATGATTAAACTAAATGCTGTCTGCCAGAAAAGCAGGAGACGATGATGCAGCCGCTGCTCACAGAGATGATTCACATTCAAAATAATCCTTCAGCGGAGCGAAGAGGTGACGGATTACTGGGACGCTCCAGGAGCGACCCAGCACCCTCTGCCTCTGGCCTTTGCCCATGTTGTTCACATCCGTGTAGTGTTTGGGGAAGCCAAAGATCCTAAAACAAAAAGTGTACAGATATAAAAACAAAGTGCATTTAATGGTCAACTGTATTGATATCATCACAAACCTCTACCATTTTCCCCATCAGGCAGAATCTTTATCTGTCACCTGGAGACATTAAATAACTTCAGCTCTCATATGAGCCGACTGCTGTCTGGGACTGTCAGGAAAATCATGCAGGCCTGATGCCAGACTAATGATTTGTTTAAGTCCTTTGTGTGTTTTAGGTGATTTCTCCTATGCAAACACAGCTTTGTGAAATTTAGAAAACACTTCTGGTGTATGCCATGAACACGACATCACAGCATTTTTTTGTTCATTCCAGAGTTGCTTACTGTTCCATTTCGGTGCACCACAGGTAGTCCTCCTTGCCATTCATGGAGACAGGCAGTGGTCCCATCTTCCCCTGACGTATGGAGTTTGACTTTGTTGTGATGGTGCGAACTTTGTCAAACTGCAGCAAACACAGAATATGGATTTTGACTTTTATTTAAAATAGTATGAGAACTAAAATTCCACCCCCACCACCCCATGGTAAAGTTTGTTGTTCAGCTGCCTCAGTACAAGCTTTATCATCAATACTTACACCAAATTTGAGGGATTTTCACCAAAACTCTACATGAAAACACATCATTATTCTATAGCATCCCCTGTGTCTATAGTATAGTGTCATTAATCTTAAATATTCATATCCCCAAGAACCCAGTACTGGTCAAGCACAACAAACATCCTCTTCTAACCTTTGCCATGCGTCCAACTTCCAAACAATCCTGCAGGGACACTTTGTCATCCAGAGATGTGGCGAGAGGCCTGAAGAAAAAGGCGACCGACATATCAAATCATTTCAGCTTTAAAGAATTAGGATTGATGAGGAAATGTGATTTGTATTGCACGTACGCATTTACCTGTTCATGCCAGGAAGATTCCCCCAGAAATATCGAGCCCTGTGAGCAGGACTGACTCTCACTGCGTCGATAAGAATTGGGTTACACTGAAAAAAGAAGAGGAGGTGAATGATCAGAAAAGCCTCTCAGTGCTTCCGTTCGCAGCCAGCAGGCTTTCAGCGTGCAGTCAGATGTTATCACCTCAAGGAATCGGCAGATGTCGGCTTTGTCGTTGCTACTCATGAACACCACGTTCTCAAACAACCAGAAGAACGGACGGTCGTCGTCCTCTCGAGGCTTCAGCATGGTCAAAATGCGGTAAAACTCAAAGAAGAGCCTTCCGGTGCCCTCTGCGGGACAAAGGGAGAGACGGGGGGGAAGAAGGAGAGCTTCAGTATTCCCGATAAGAGAAAATCTACAGTGGCCTTATTTTAGCAGACTACTTGTTATTAAAATGAGATACTGAAAACGGTTCAGCATGCAGATTAAAGAACGTAAGGGGCTCTGTACCAAATAACCCTTTTCGAGCAGGATTGACCATGGAAAGGTCGTTACACGGGCTCCCTCCAATCAGAAGGTCAAACGGGCCCCATTCAGCCAACTGCAACCAATAAGCACAAAGCTCATGTTCAGATCACATCTTTAATAAATAATAAATAGCATTTTTGAGTGTGTGTGATAACAATTTAACATTTAATACTGAGTCCTTAGGCATGAGTGATCTCACTGTGAGTTGTACTCACATGCTTCCTGGTGATACAGCGAACATCGTTGACATATTCTATCTTTCCCGCGTGTTTGACCATGCCCACGGCGATGGAATCTTCGCATATCTCTGAGGCGATGTAGCGCTCGATCTTGAAGCCCAGGTCCTTGAGCACCAGGTATCCTGTCACGCCAAACAAAAGTTCACTAGGTGCATTTTGTGCGATGTAAATTCCATCGCCGTTTCACCATTAAACGTGTAATATTGCGTGTTCTGATTAAATCCTCCAAAGGCTTCAATGGTTTATCGAAACAAGAATTTTAAAGAGGTGAAAATCAAAACAATACCGCAGAAATTACATGAAAATTGGGGTTTCCGTGATTGTCACATGAGATGAGGGACTAACCTGTTGCGATGCCATCAAACAGTGAGAGCACCTTGATTGGCCGGCGCTGGTGTGCAGGGATCGAGGGGTAAACTCGGTGAGGCTCCTGTGCAAAGAAACAGTCGTGTCAAAAGTATGTCGACTATCTGTACCACTGCAACATAACTAAAAACCAGATACACACATCAACCCAGTAACCAAGGACAGTTTGTTTGTGGCGTGAACATGATCCAAACCAGCTCTGAGCCAACTACAAGGCTGATCTATTGATTGATCCAGAGGCAGAGAGGGTCAGGTATGTGTGGTTAATGTTAACCTCCACCTTTGATTACAACAAATCAAACATACGCTGTGAAAAGGTCAAAGCATATCAAGCTTGCGCAAAACATCTTCGGATTAGCATGTTGAAGGTCACTGTATGTGCTCAATAACATCTTCTGTTCAGCCATCTGAAGGCGTAATGTGAAGCTATATGCTGCTATGTTGCTGTTGTTTTGAAGTGGTTTCATATTCAATATGAACAGACATAGTCCCTGACATAGTTTTGCTTGGTATATGACTCAAATGATGATGACTTATTGTCACACTGGAACCATTTCAGATTGTGAAGTCATTAAAATGGTGGTAAATGTGTAACAAGTACACAAAAGTTTATTTGGTGTATGTCTCGTGCTCAAGATGAGAACTATGTCAAAGTGTAGTACTTACAAATTGCATGGCGCTGTTGTTGACAAAGAATTCCTGCACCTTGACGCTCCAGTCTGGCCTCAGTTTGAGGTTTCCATTACACTGTGAAGGCATGCAGATGTAGCAGCTCCACGGATCGACATCTTTCAGTTTGTCAAAGGTGTCCGGACCCACCAGGATGTTCAAACAGTCCTTACAGAAACATCTGGAGAAGAGATGTCGGGGGAGATGCATGAGAATGAGCTTAAAGGAACAGTTCAAACTGAAAATAGGCGTTTCACAAACCATAACTAATGAGAGTAGTTAGCATGAACCATCTGAATGAAAGGAATAGACAGTGAGCGCTTAACCATGGCCTGTATTTTGATTTATGCATTCAGAGAGATGAGAGATTACAGCTGAGCGTTATGGAGGAAAATATATATGATAACCAGAAGACATTCTCCTCGTCAGCTCTGTTTTCACTTTACTCTTACATACTGTTTGGGTCAAATTTGACCCATTTTGACATTTGAGATTACTAAAAAAGTATAAATTAAATTAAAGTGTAGCGCTACAGATGCTCTATTTTGTACCCAGAGGCTGTTCCCGGATGCACAATTGGAACATAACTGACGATATGAATTATGTAGTATTATGATGTAGGAGTGAGGTCAGTGTTGATTGCTTATGTTTATGTTCAGCCCACAGTTAAGAATGTTTGTGCCGTCATCAAAGCTAAATTCTGACCATTCTGTGATGGCGGATATTTTCTCTCCGAAAATGAGAAGAATTCACTGTTCCTGCTCTCCGAAACACAAATTAAGAATGAATCAGCCATTTATTTATCACTGTCAGGATGTCTATGGATCCAAAATAGATTTGAGGTAGACTATGAATAACCCAGTCCATACTGTGAAGGGATAGAATATGAGCAGTATTCCCCATAATACTTCTGTGATAGAAAATCAACATTAAATATCAATATACTGGCCAGCAATAAGGCAGATTACACCTGAGCACTGTTTACCTGCAGCAGCTGGCATTGCCACAGAGAATGACCTCTAAGCCTGCACAACACACGGTGCAATATGACTGGTAGCCATCTTCATCATACCGATACAGAGTCTCAATGAAATTCTCCTGCAAAAACACAACAATGCAGTTTCACAGCATTTGGGACATTAATGGCAGATGGAGGTTAGACCGAAACGAGCGGCTGGAATGAAGGAAAGCCACCACATCATGTGTAGACGGATGATTGACAGTGATTCATGGGTTTCTAAAATTACCTTGCATTTTAGACAAAGTGCCCCTTCAAACAGCGGGTGCTGCGCTTCAATCTCAGGCGATCCACAAGACAAACAGAAATCTGAAATGACAAAACACAACATTTCAATCAGGACAACATTTTCTATATTAATATTAAAGAATGTTAACGTTTATACTCTCCACCAAAACATACCCTCAATTTTTTTGCCTTTCTTGTTGACCTTTTCTACCATTGTTTCTGCAGAAAGAAACAAATCATGGAAATATAAACGACGAAATCAAGATGATAAGCTTGACGTGCTCAAATCTTTGACTTCTTACTGTGTTTGATAAATACCTCTGTTGTGGGTAACGACGGTCACGTGTGCTTTATATTTAGTCATATATTTCCTTTTTGCTGGGGGCTGAGAATCAGACAGCACACTCTCAGAAGAATCAGGATGTAATACAGAATCTGGCAAAACAGGGAAAGATGGGATCAGGAAAATAAAACTTGTCTTGTAGACACATTTTTTAACATTAAAACAAAAACGTGGAAACTCCAATACAGCCACGGTGAATACAGTGAAAACCATACAAGATATGTGTAAACGCAGGCTCACCAGGGGGTGAGAATCCATCAGGTCCTGTGGGCAGAAAGCCTCCAAAAGCCCAGTCCAACATCAGCTTAAACTCTTCCTGTTTATTCCCTGCTGCGTCAGCAAAAGATTTCCCACATCGCTCACCTGCCAACTTCACATTACAGAGGTGTTTCAACGTCTGGGGTTTGGTGCGAGTGTGAGCAACATTACTGACAGTTAAAACAATCAGCTAGTGGCCATTTGACAACAACACAGCAACACAATTTGCCTCAAAAGTTGGGTGGGCGTGGCTCATTCTACAAAAAGTGCTACATCTCATGAATAAATCAGTCTATTCTAACCATATTTTGCACAAAATTGCACTCACTCATGCAAAAAAGAAACATCACTCAGCCTGATGGTGGTGCTGTGACAGTGAAATTTTGTCAATGATGTCTGAACCTGCCACAATAAACTCGCAAAACTCGTAACGCGGGTGTGTATCATCTCATCTGTGTGTGTTTCTTCTTACGATTGGCCTTGTTGCGTAACAGCTGATAAATACCAAGCATGTATAGTGGGGTTGAAAACGTAAACAGTTGAATGGAGATTAATAAATCTAAAAGGTTCAAATATCAGAAACAGAGAGGTTGTTCTATCATTGTTCACTGTTTTTAACATGATGTATATTGTGTCCCTTAATACACTGCAACATCAGAAAACTCTATTACACAGCACAGTATGTAATTTGTAATGTCACAGTTATTGTTTGCAAAGCCATATAAGATTGTATCACTTGTATGTTGATGGCCACCATATAGAGCGTGGAATGGTATTGTATGAATGCTGCATAGGACACAGTGTTGATGTCTTACCTCAATGACCTGGTAGATGGCCGTCTTGTATGTAGGCAGGCTGGCAAAGGAATTTTTGCAGAAGCAACTCGTGAAGGCACGAAATGGCAGCAGACCTTGTGTGTATATCTGCAGCAGAAAATCGGAAATAAATGAATTACGATGAACGTAACGCAATTCGACACTTTCTGCAGGTCTGCATGGAGGCGAAAACCAAACAAACAAACCTCCGAGAACATCCCATCTCCAAACCACTCCACCCTTCGCATACCAGGGGGCGCTAACTTAGTCTTCCAGGCCATCACCATCCCAGGCCACATGGAGAAGCCTTTCAGCTTCCCCCACACCAACTCACCCGTCAGAAAGCCTTTCCCATCCTGCACAGGCAGACACGGAAAGGAGTGAGATGAAATAGTAAATTAGCAGCTGGTCCAACATGGAGGAACTAACACGATCATTTTCTACGGTGCGTTTTATGAGCAGACTTGGAGAACATTAACTCTCAAACTGTCCACACTACCTGGTAGGCGTGTTTCCCTCGTGTCCTCCGCTGGCTTGGTGTGGTCTCACTGGATGACAAAGTCTCTTTTGCCTGAAAGTGAATCACACTTAGACTTGTCAGCATTCATGGCACAAAGTGGTAGGCGATGGTGTGAATTTCTTACCTTAAAAGATAACTGCAGTAGTATTTCTAAATTTACTACCTGACTCAACAATTCCATTCTGAAATCCTGCTCATCTTTAATGCTTAATTTCAGGCAACAAATGGTAGTGGATATATTGGAGACTGGAGGCTTTATTCACTAAGTAGGCAGGAAACATAAACACCTATACACAACCACGTAGTGACAAAACAAACTGTGAAAATCAAATCAAAAACATGAGAACATCCTTAGAAACACATAATCATATTAAAGCAGTGAAGAGATTCACTTATTGGCTTGTGCTCACACTAAAGCACCACTTTTATACTAGAATTTTTATTTTTCCAGCGAGCACCATACTTGATTTCCACTGTAGGTTTTTTTCTAAATCAAATTGGCACCCAGTGAACAAAGCCAATAAGAGATGAAAGTGTGTTAGAGGCCTGATGGGACGGATCAGAGTGAGCACGTGTTGAAGGAGTGAATCATTCTGAGTTGTGTTTTGGTTTGGGAGGGCAGGCGTGTCTCTCATGGGGTACTCTGGTAGTATACTCGAGTATACCTACCACCTCATCTTGGCTGTCCTTATGAGGAGCGACAGGCTTGCCCCAGGTGCCAGCCTGAAACACTGTGCGGGCCTGTGGCTTCTGGCGCAAGCTGCTCTCCCAGTCATAACCTCCCCTAGTGGTCCCCTGAGAGACAACACACTCTCATTACACACTCATACCCCATGCACATGCAAATGTACACCCAACGTACTCTCGCATACCTCTCACTCCAAACACATGCTTACATGAGGACAAATTGGCTCTCGCCATGCCAGTGATTATGTTGGCCCTTGCAGACAGAGGAGGAAGAGTAAAGAAGTGCGTGAAGGGCAAAATGCTGTCAGTAAGGTTAGTTAGGGTTAAAGGTCGGGAGGTTCCCAGGACAAAACGGCGACTTGTCAAAGAGAGCCACAAAATGCAGGCAAAATCCATGTACTAAATTACCTCTTGCCATGTGGAGCCATTCCCTGGGAATATTGGGCCATATTCATCCTTTGGTCCTTTGAAAGGAAACAAAGAGTGTGTTTCTTAATTCGTAATTATCAAAAAATATGTAAAATCCTTTTGAGATAATACATAATGTTAACATTTGCTTTATTTTGATTTCAGGCAACAATTTATAAGATTAAAATCTGATTTTCATGATATTTGTAAAAATTAATTAATGAAATATACCCTGGTACTTTAGTGAGTATAGTGAAAAATTATCCTGAAAAATTGCCTTCCTTACCTGTCATCTTTGTGAGCCGGACTGCACATGGTTTCAGTGTCACATTACGGAAACGCAGCTCTGGAAAACAAGATGCATACATGCATAGATAACATGTTTAAAAGTGTCAAATCTACTTCTCATCTTATTCAGCTCCAAATAGACATTCTTGTTAAATTGTTGATTTTGAGTTTAATGGACTGACTTCTTATATGTACCCCTTTGTTTACCTGCATTTACATATGCATACTGTAACTCATCATCGCCCTCTCATGATAGATGGTTTATTTAACAGATTATTAAATGGTTTCAGATGTAATGATGAACTATGACCACCTTTTGTCCTCCTCTCATGCTTCACTGGTGAATCCTTGTCAGAGAGAACGCTGTCAGAGGCGAAGTCGCTCTCTGCAGCTTCGCTCTGCTCGCTCTCTGTCAGGGCTTCACTCTCAGAGGACAGCATGGCATCACCGTTCTCCACGGCCTGAGACGGGAGATGGACATACGTGCAGAAAATTTGTAAATACAATAAAACTGCAATGCAAAGACAGAATATCATTAGTTTCAGTAAAGTACAAAAAGATGATAATATGCTCTCCCTTTAACACACCTGAGTAAAAATCTGCTGAGCTTCAAGAGGAGGACAGGGAAGGGACAACAGGGTTAGAACGAGCTTCCTGAAGGCTGAGGTTGGTTTGATCTCCTTCAGTACGCTGGCCCAGTGATTTTCCAACAAAACCACTGGTGACTTATCCATTTGTTCTTCTTCGTTCTCTCCCTCCTTGACCAGCTGATACTCCAGGAACTCACTGGTGAGCTGGTTGACCTCCTCAGGGGACCTACAGATTCCCAATTTGGTTCCGAGCTCTCCCACCGCTTTCCCTGTCACGCTCAGCCTACTCTGAGGGTTTAGGAGCTGAGCCATGCTCCTTAGGAACCCCTCACTCAAAGGAATGTTCTCTGCAATGCTCTCTGTAAGTGCCACATAGAAGGACAGCACTTCCTCTTGTAAAAGTGGCAGAACTTCTGGAGCCTTCGACTCGTTCAGAAAGTCTTCCACAGCTGACCCACCGAGGCTGAGTTCAGTTCCTGACAGCTGGAATTTCTTGTTCTTGAGGATTTGGGTGTCGCGCTCCTTGAGGAAGCGCCCAACAGCTTGAGGATGCAGAAAGTAGGAGGCGTAAGAGCGCAGCAGGCTGCAGGCTTCTTCTAAGATGAGCACCAAATCTGCTCTGGCAGCTTCCTCATGTGTCTGTAGATGCTTTTGGAAAGTGCACAGAGGCTTCATGGCCTCATCCAGGAACATAAATGTTGCCCTGAGTTTGGGATCCTTCAGCTGCGAGCAGATTAACTTGGCTTTGTCATCGTCCTTTTCACACGAGCTAAAATATGACATGAGATCTGTCCACATTCCCAAGATTTTTGTGACTAACGCACAAACGTTAAGGCAGTTGGTGTCGAGATTAAATGATGGACTGTCCACGGTGTTATCATAGCCAAAAAGAGCTTTGAGGTTGTCATTCTTGGTAGCACAGTAGTGGGCATGGATGTCTACAATCATCTCTTGAGCCTGATTGGAGAGCTCCATGATGCCAGCATGACAAGCAGCATCAGCTGCCTTATACAGGCTTCCTAAGGCAAGGATGTTGGGATTGTGTTCCCTGAGCCGTGAGCAGATCTGTTCTGAGGCTGCACCATTACCATCTAAGTAAACTGCTGCAAGATTAGCCATGGGAAGCCCAAATTTCTTTAAGGTCTCCATGATTGCTGCAGCTCTTTGATCTCCTGCATCATCTGCTGCACACTGAACAGCATCCAGGAGTCGGATGCAATGCCTGGAGACGCAGACATCAAAAAACCCAATGAGGATGACAGAGACAGCGTCTTCCTCTCCGAGATCTACCCCTCCATAAATGTATACGCAGTAAGGACTGTTTTGGCAAACAGATATAATGTCTTTTGGGTACTTCAATCCCAGTATATGTCGTGTAAAATGGCTTGAGACCCCATCAACATCATCACCAGAGCCAGAGTAACAGAATTTATGAATAAAACGGAAGATTGCGTCACTACAGGGCAGTGGTTCAGTGTTTCTGCTTTTCAGATCAGCACTATTGGCCATTTTAGCCCTTTTCTTGTGTTTACTTGATTCCATGTGTTGTTTCAGGTCTAAGGGGCCTTTGGCAAAAGTATGAACATTTATGTCACAAATGCGGCACCAAGAATAGAGATCTCCAAGGGTGCTATGCTCAATCCAGTCAAAAGTCAACTTCCACGCTTCATCGAAAGGGAACGTGTTGCTTTTAGATGTGCCGTTCTCGTTCACGCTTGATTCCAATTTCCAACTCTCTGGAAAAGTAAAAGAAAAAAAATAACAAAAATCATGCATTGCTTTGTTTTAGGTCTAATGCAATCATAGAAGATGTGTTGTGTAAACCAGACTTACTCGATCTCGGAGAGCTGGTGGTAATTGTGGGAGATGACAAGTTCGGGCTGATATCCTGGCTGTCCCGAGCTTTCACTGGGTCATATTCCTCATTTTTCACATTTGTTGTGAAAAAAGCTTTGAACCACTTCAGCAATTCGAAGTTGCTTTTGAAATCCCCTTTTATTAGCTTATCAACAGGAATGGGCTGCATCGGGACCAAAAAGAAAAGAAAGTTACATTCTGAAGTCTGTGATTCAAATTATGTTACATTTTGAGTTTTCACTGACAATTACTTGAAGCTGATGGGTCTAAATTGACATTATAAATGTAGTCTCACATAATCTTGTGAATTCAGTCTTTACTGAAAGATTTTAGTCTGGAAAAGATGTGCAGCTGGATGCCAAACCATTCGGTGACGATGACGACATGACTCACCACCTCTTCAAAATCCCAAACCACATGAATAACCTGGGCGATACCTATCTAATATGAAGCATGGTTCTGTAAAACCATGTGGCCCAGAAAACATTTTTTGAATGAAGCAAACAGCAATGACAGCCCAGTGTCATAATCATCACCATCATCATCATCATCAGCTGTAGGAAACGGTTCATGTCTCAACAAAGAGCACTGATTGAGTGAAGAAAAAGTGAGCTGACTTTGAAGGTTTACAATGACACCAGAGCTTTCCACAAGCATCTGGAGCAGCCAGCCAGTGGGGAAAAGTGGCCAGCTAGGGGGGTACAGGTGCACAGTTTGGCCATAAAAGCCCAAATTTGGTGGCCTCTGGCACATTCCAATGCCACTATTCCATCATATACACTGGTCTTAAATATTGCATATTTTAATGAGTTTGCCAACCCAATTGTAAACATGTAGTGAATAGGAGAATTTGGCTTTTTGTGCGTTTTAGCCCACACAGTCCGTAAATAGCGATTAATATTTAAAACCACAAACTTTTGTAATTAAGAATCATTGGACCTTATTTAAAGATGGTTAATGTATTGTTTTACCAGAAACATAAATGCACTCTTATTCAATGAAAATAAACAAGGTTATTTTAAAGGGAACATGTTTTTAATCTTGTTTAATCATGTTCTGCTGTGGTCCTGTCTGGGTCTGCTCTGGGCCTGCGTGGTTCTGATGTTGCCCTGTCTGGTTCCTCTACCTGCACTATGAAACAAAAACACGTTTGTCTAATTCATGTAGCAAATTATCAGGGAGCTCAAACTACATCACATACTGGATCAATAAAATAACAATATTGCACATTTCCATTTAACATGGCATCAGTTCTAAATTGAAATATTCTTAACAACAATAAAAAGTAAAGCCAATTCAAAACTTTAATTA
>OMOW01044237.1:2363-13410 GCA_900312555.1 Lamprogrammus exutus
CCTACAGATTAAATGGAAAGCTTGAAGAAAGGATAGAGAATAAGAAAAATAACAAAGTTAAGAACGAAAGTTAAACCAGGACATAAAAAGGAGGGAGAAAATCTGTAAAGCCTAAAATAAATAAAACGGAAGAATCAGGGAGAGTAAGTTAAATTGCACACAACTGATTGTGTAGCACGTGCATGCTTTAGATTATGCTTGAACATATGCAAAGATGGGGATGATCTGATGGACTGTGGGATGGTGTTCCAAACGTGATGAAAAAAGGAATTTTTGCCATAACTGTTTCTAAAACTAGGCACAGGGTTTTTTTGATTGACAATGGATGTGGTAATTCGTGACTGTCTTACAGAAGAGTGTGTAGGCAGTAATTTGCAGATTGGGGTGGAAGTAAACCATGTTAAGTGAACTTGTTAGTTTAGTAAAGCCAGACAATAATGGGTTCAGGGTGAGAAAGAGGTTTGTGTAAGATAGTGATGTATTTTTCTAAAGACAAATAGTATTTGGTTACGTTTTTTTCACTGATTTGTGGATATGAGCTTTGTATGTTAAGTGTTACCAAGGGACCAAGAGACCAGTAAGTGGCTCATTTGAAATGGTTCTGATGTGTGCGAGGTGAACGGAAAAACTTTGCTTCTGTTTTCTTTATGTTTAATGTGAGATGGTTATCATTCAGCCAGGTATTTAAAGTGTTGATACCCTTGTGGAGTGTGGCTGTGATTTGTTCTATGAAATAGTGTGAATAGAGTATGACTGTGTCATCAGCATATAAAAGACAGTGAGATGCTAAAGGTAAATCGTTAATATATATAAGAAAAAAAGAAATGTGTGGTCCAAATCTCAAATTCCCTCTGAAAGCCATTCTCTGATATTTAATGAGAATCTTAAAAGATGCTGGTCTTAAACTGTCTTTCAGACTGCTTTTATCATTGGTATTTCACTCATTAAAATTTCAGATCACTCTACTTTTATCCCTTGCATAATTTTGGTTGGCGTTCCTTTGTATTATTTCTTTTATTATAGCGTAATTCCCCAATATTATAAGTATTTCATTCACTCTTTTTTAAGTGCTGTGCAAATACAGATATTATTGACATTATCATCAATTAGTCATGATATGTCCTGATGTATGATAATAAGGAAAAACAGCACAGACAGGAGACATATTCGTTAAATTGGGAGAAAACAAGTTGTCATCCTTTTCTCACGTTTGGTTCTACTGTTGAGCTGTACATTTGTTTCATCTTATTCAAGAGGGTGCTAGCTCAACTAGTTAATAAGTATTGAATTAAATCATTTAACTGAAAACAAATGAAATCAAAGTAGTTTAAGTTTGTTAGCTAAACTGTAGCTGGGTGAGTTAGCTAACAGCTGCTATCTGTGTGGTTGCGAACTTATTACCCGTCCAAATACAAGCGAGCATTTTTGTCTTCTTCATCCCATTCCTCTTCTTCAAAATCACCGACAAACGCCGACTCTGAGTTGGGAGGCGACGCCATGAGCGAGTCCGTTTAATGTCAAAAAGCGAGTTAATTGTGTTTATTAATGAAACCCACTCAATAACGGTCAAGGCACAGGGCACAAACCCTCGCGCATGTGTAATGGCGCAGCTCACCAGCAGGGGGCTCAGATGTATCCTCATCCGGAAGACCATTTTCTGAATTTACTCACCTTGACATGGAATGGAAATGGTCTGAAAACTGAATTACACAAGAAAGAGTAGCTCCTCTCTATCAACATTGTTTCATTTTACCTTTCCAAATCTACATTTAATAATCCCACTGAATGAGAGAGAGCCACACTTACTGTTTTCCTACATTTGGATGCCCTGCCCAATAGGGAATATTAACCTTGAAGATGACTGGATGACTTTATGAGTTTAAATTGAGTACATTGAGACTTGAGATCATCTTCCTGCATCAGGACTCATATGTTGTATCTGTATCTTCCAGTATTCAGTCTTTATTTGTCTTTGTAATTTATTAGTTTGTCTTTTAGTTTGACTCCAATTGCTCATCTGGTTCATTGCTCATCTGGCACTGAGATTTTTTTAGTAGTCCTTTCATTGTCTTAAAGGAGAGCTCGGACTGGTATGGAGCCGTTGAAGTGTGGGTCTGTAAAGCCCTTTAAGACATTAGATGTGATATTGAGCCGAAATACCAGTAACGTCTCTTAAAGTAGTTAAAATATACGAGTTTGAATGCTGAACTGTCGGTAGGCGCCAAACATGGCAACAGACTTATTCACACAGTACTTATAGTGGATCAGTCAGCATTTACCCTCTTACCCTAAGTCAGAACAGTTTGTATTATTGATGGTAACATGCAGTTGATTGTAAAAATTAAAGAATTACATGTTATTGTAATGTCTCATTGTTCATAACTAAATGCTTTTATGCACTGTAACATTTATTATTGGGAGCATGCATCGTGCGGCATCATACTTAATGACACATTATTAATCTGCATAATTTAGTTTAATAACATCTCTTTCAGATGTAAATTGAATGTTAATTCTAAATGTAGTTGATGGAGAGGATTGAACTGTACTATATAATGTACTATAAATATCTATAAATATGATGCATTAGTTCTGTAATACTGAAAACCACCTGAAGGTTACAATTTTTCCAATACTATAAATAATTTTTGATTCAGAAAACAGCATTTATGAATAAAACATTATAGGATACAGGATTACTTCTCTTCCACACAAAACTAATAATGATCTATTGTAGTGTATCACAGACAGCACAGTTCTATCCAGTGTACTGTCCAGTCTATTCCATCCGAAAGGCAGTTTGTTGACTTTGTTGGTTCATAGTTACAGTGTCTTAGCTTGGCCTTAAACCTTTCTCAAACATGGTTTCCAGACTCTACGCTGTGAACTACATTATGTAGAAATGTTCTGAAATGTCCTTGAAAGGGAAATAATCTCAGGAAAATAAATACCCTTCCATGCAAAGAAAATCTTTGATATTAGTTTTTTAAAGTTAACCTTTAGAATGTTTTACATTGGAATGTGTGCATACTGCCAGTCCAGAAAGTACAATTCAATCAATTTGCACTGACCACTCACCAAATTGATGAGAAACATGAATCAACTTTGACTTTGTGTCATTGTCTTCTACATGAGGACAAACCAAAACTGTTTCCATTCAGATAAGATTTTATTGCCTTCCACACAAACATACATGTATACAGATACAGGTCACATTCCTTCAATATCTATGATACTTTTCTCCTCAAACTCAAGATTGTGAAAATTTGTCAAACTATTATGAAATCTGTGACTCTTTTAACCCTTTATTATTCAAAAACGTGATGCATCCAGTCGAGTACAATGCACTTTACCTTCAGCATGATTCAGTACTTCATCAAAACATAATAACTTCACAATATGTTTATTTGGTTAATCCCTTGTATTCATGTAGGAATTCAAGGACCAGTTTAAGAAACTTAACTGGCTAACTGGGCAGACTAGAGTGACACAGCTGGAGCTCAGTTCAGTCTCAAAAATTGTTGATGACAAAGCCATAAATTGTGTGACAGACTTCTTCCCACAGATTTTGACAGCCATACTCCAGAGTCTGTGATGCAAAGTTGACACTGATCAAAATAAGTAACCTGTTGGGCTGACATTGATTTAAGTAGTGAGGTGCTCAGTAATGGAATACGGCTCCCAATGATCTAAAACTGATTGTGGCCTGTAAGGTCAGACTCCAAACTCCAAACAGAATACAAACACCAGCTCCTGGATAATATCTGTCTTTTAATAGTCAATGGGGTAAGTAGTTATATATGTTTTTATGAACTATTTTGCTGAATAATTGGTATTATATTGTAACTACATTTTAACCATTGATATTTATTGACATTTAGTTGAGGCTGCTATTTTCATTAACGCAGTTATTTTATTTAAAGACACTGTATTGTTTTGACATGAACTGCTATGATTGATATAGAATTTTGTTTTAATATTTATTTATATCCAGTATACACATGCCAACTATCAACAGCCACAATGGAAATAAGTCTACAGTGGAACACAATCATGTTTGTCTTAAAGTGATAAATTGAATAAATAAAACTAAATTGTGATACAAATGTATGATTCATAACATAACAATTAAAATTGGTTGTTCTAAAAAGCTTTGTTAAACTGATATTTTAAGTGGGGTGACCCCGCTCATTAGAGAAACTAGTGTGCAGGTTAATATTCATTACTACAGTATTTCCTCCTGTAACCATCTGCGTCAAACCTGAGGTGGTGAGATTACGCGTCTTCACTCTGGACACGCCCCGTTGCAGCTGTCGCCTAGGCAACAGGGCGTGGTTACGCACTCGTGAAGCAAGCGACCGATGTGATTGGCTGAGTCGTCGCGTGATGTACAAGCATGCCATGGTTCCATCGGCCGTGATCAGTGACTAGCAGAAGCGGCTCAGTGTGTCGGTGTGACCGGTCTCTAAGCGCACTGCTCTCTGGCCGCAGGCTCCTCTGACACACCGGGAAAGGCTGCAGGCTGGTCACCACCACACCGCAGGCTTTCTTTGACCCTCTCTGTAAGTGAATACGATCTGTTCGATTCTACCTAACCCCAGTAAACGAAGGAAAAAGCTTAATTTAGTTTCATAAAGCCATTCATTATCCGTTATGTTCTATCCACTGTAAAAGGTCAGTTTAGTTTTTGTTCGAGTGACAATGATTTATTTACTGTCTTCTAAGAATTTACTTTAAAATTCATTTCAGCCTAAAACAATAGTAAATTATTTTTTAGAATAAAGTTTAGACGTGCTTGGTGTAGGTTAGGTGTAATATTTTACTGTGTAATTATATTATTTAATTCATACATTCAAAAATTAAAATTATTTTTTAAACTTAGATATAAACCATCCGAATAAAAAAAAACTTTTAAAAAACGTTTTATAACTTGATGGTTACATGTGCCAATTAATAATTTTATCTCATTATTTTGGCTTTAAATCATTGATAAATAACAACTAGAATTTAAACAGCTCATAAAACTATTTAAAAGGCTCTTAAATGGCCTTTGTTATTTTATTGTCCATGTCGTCCGATCATGCAGTATCCATTTGTCACCAGCTGTAACTTAATCACTCTATGGGTCTCCATCTCTCTCGCAGATTATGTCATGTTTAAAATGCGGTAAACTATTCTTGAAATTAGATTAGTAAAGTTGAGGTGTGCTACTACCCTCCACCACCAAGAATCCCACAGACACCACCTGTGTGTTCATCTCTTTGGAATCTTTGCAACTGCAATCAAAAAGTATTTCTCTAAAAGAAAAAACAAAGCTTGACAATCTAATTAAATACTGCAATAATAATATTTTTTGCTCAGGGCCTCATTTGATTTTCTATCAGTTTAGATTAAATTGATACACTCACTTTTTTTGTTCAATGGAGCCCAAATTCTCTTATGTGAACACTATGTACTTTGATGTGGGTGTCAGTAACTTTCCTTGCCAAAGTCTCTGACAGACACACCTTTTGAGACTAAAGAGGGTGGCATGATGTATGTGTTTTCACTTGTGGGACGGCAGCCTCGTTGCCAGTTAAAGGTGTGATTATAAGCACAAGGGTTTTCATGATTACATGCAATATGATTCTAATTTATTGACTATCTCTGAATTTTTGAGAATTTTCTTATTTGTTTTAGTAGTTTATCGAATAATAATCAATAACTGGAGGCCACAGCTTACCTTAACTGTATTTCTTTTGCTTCACAGCTGTGTGGCACCATGCTGACCCGTCTTTTCCGAATGCATGGCCTCCTGGTGGCCTCTCACCCTTGGGAGGTGATCGTTGGCACTGTGACCCTCACCATCTGTATGATGTCCATGAACATGTTCACTGGCAATGATCAGATTTGTGGCTGGAACTTTGATTGCCCAAAAATGGAGGAGGTAAATGAAAGAGATGGTTAACCATTCGCTTCAATAAGAAAATAAGGACACAGACCTACACTAAAAGTGCCTTTGGGGCACATACAAGGTTGGAGCTGGTTATTAGGGTCATCTGAAGGCAGAGGGGCATTATGTGGGAGTGAATACCCTCCAGGTGAAACTCAAAATTGAGATGTGATAAGAGGCACAGAGGTAACACAACTCCACTGCCACTGTGGAGTAACAGGCCCTGTTAACACAGTGCATTAAAATGCAATTTTAGTATCAGGGTAATGTGTTGGTGGTAATTTCATTCACACCTTGGATTAACATGTTCTGCATTGTGATCGGATTTCAGTTGGCAGGACTTGATCTTATTTAAACCTATCCTCCCTCCTTGCTCTGTGGACAATCTTCATCCATCTTTAAAATAACGAATAACTTTTTACATGGGCTGTCACGGGTCACATTCCAGGTGCAGTTACCATGTACGGCAAGCTGTTACTCCTGATTCAAAATAACTTTATTTAAGAGAGCAAGCAGGAAGATGCAGCAGGTGATGTTTTCAACTTGTGGATGAATTTCATCTCATGAATGTGTCCCAGCTGTACAGATGTATTTACACCTGGACAGCTGTGACTGAGATCTTATCACAATGTGAGCCAGACCACATCCACATATGGTCGGGAAGATCGGATAACATTCTGATCACATTTCATTTTCCAAGCATTTACACGTCACATTATAATGTGTTTTTCAATATACGGATATCGTGTACAGATGGCATGTTAATGCAAGGTGTAAAAAGGGTGACAAGGACAGACTGCACAGGAAACCGGGCTATCCTAATTTGGAGCAGAAAGTCACCAAATAGTACTAACACTTTCTTCGTAGAGACGTATCTAATCACTACAGGTTGTAAGACAACAAAATGGATTTTAAGACAAAGGATTTTTTTTGGGTGGGGGGGGGGAAGGATGGAAATAGAAACTCAATCAAGAGACTCTGGATTTTATCTTTGATTATCATTTCCCCCACGTGTTGGAGCAGTGAAATATTGTTCAATTCTACAGCACTGCATATCTTTGACAAGTAGCCAATATGTTTTCGTCGGAAAATATTGCTTAAGGAAGAATAACATTTCCGCATTGCAACAGAGTGTATCATTTTTATATAAATGCACAACTCAGAGTAAATGATTCCAGACATGATCCTTTTCTTACTGTTTACAGCAAATTCTAAGCAGTGATATCATCATCCTTACCATCACACGCTGCATCGCCATTGTCTACATTTACTTCCAGTTCCAGAACCTGAGACAGCTGGGATCCAAATATATTCTAGGTGACCTGTCAATAGATACTTGCGATGTTTGAAAATGTTTGTTGCTGCATCATTATTATACAGGCAGAGGATTTGACAAGCAAACGAGTCATGACTAAAATCTGCCTCATCTGGATATTTGCAGGCATTGCTGGCCTTTTCACCATATTCTCCAGCTTTGTGTTCAGTACAGTGGTTATTCACTTTCTTGATAAAGAACTCACTGGACTCAAGTAAGTACAAATTCAGAATACTGGCATGTCTCATACAGAACCTCTGTTAAAACTCAGATATTTGATTTTCCTGATGTCTTGCAGTGAGGCTTTGCCCTTCTTCCTGCTGCTCATCGATCTCTCCAAAGCATGTGCTCTTGCCAAGTTCGCATTAAGCTCTAGTTCTCAGGTAGAGAGAAATATCTATTGTCACATTGCAACACCAGATTAAAATATCCACCGTGGTGTTTAATATTTTGCACTTACTTTCCAGGAAGAAGTGAGGGATAACATTGCTCGTGGCATGGCTGTACTGGGACCCACCTTCACTTTAGATGCCATTGTGGAGTGCTTAGTGATTGGAGTGGGAACCATGTCAGGTACATCCAGGGGTTCCAATGAATTGTTTGTGTTGCTAAGATTGCACAGCTTTCATCTGCTTCACTAAGATCAGGTTATGATGCAGAAAAGCATTACAAATCAAAAAAGTGAATTAATGCTTCTGATTTGTTGTCTGTTGACATTTTGCTGTTACATTAAAGAGTGTGTGATATTACTAGTGCAGTTTCAATGGGTCTTGGGTGGAAGAATGTTGATGTATTAAACATAACCATTAATCATCAGGTTTTGATATCTACTAAAAAAAGAACAAGCACTTCTTTCGCAACTCCCTATTTTACAGAGCCATTTAACATTCAGCATGTGCAGTATATTTGATATAGAGTGCTTTATGACTTGCTTAGGACTTGCGCTCCAAATTGTATGACTTGTGACTTTACTTGAGACTTATTTCTGACTTGCTAAACAATGACGTGGTCCCACCTCTGGTAGACAGCGCCCCATTTGTCACAGAAACTGAGTTTTCATATTCATCCACTTGAGCATGGACATGATGTCGGAATAACAATGGTCTTTGTCTGAGTTGTTCCGATGTCTGTGTCTCAATATGTCTTCTTTGTTTATAGGTGTCCGGCAGTTGGAAATCATGTGTGGCTTTGGCTGCATGTCTGTCTTGGCCAATTACTTTGTCTTCATGACATTCTTCCCTGCATGTGTCTCATTGGTGCTTGAGGTAAAAGAGTGCTGTTTCAGTACATCTGCATGCACATTAAAATTTCCATTATACTCAAATTAAGGCAATTAATACATTTTATCAAACACTATACTTCGATTAAACATGCACATTGTTTGTACTGGCATTAAGGCAAAAGACTGGAATTAATAGGGTTCCCCTGTTACTTCGATTATGTTTGCATGCCTGAGTTTGGATTATTGTAACTCTTTGGCATTCCAGAAGCTACAGCTGATTCAGAATGCTGTAGCCAAACTGTGATGTCACTGCTAAAGAGTGCACATCTCGCCTGTCCTAGGGTCACTGCAATGGCTGCCCGTGAAAAACATCTTTTCAAGCATATTTGGGTCTTACCAGTCTTCATATTTGGTTGCCAGCGACATGTAATAGTAGTTTAGTCTTAAGTGGTCTAGGAATCTTAGGAATATCCAAAAAGGGCTAAATGGCTGGCAAAATACTTTAAATCTCATCTGTAATTTGCTGTTGCTACATAATGTAACTGATAACTGATAGATAGTAGTCACAATAAAAGCTATGTTGATGCATTTTATTGTCTTTGCATTCCACTATTTATCCCCTATTTATGCTGTTTTCTATGTGGACATGAGGAATAGATTAAAGTGGTGTGTGTGTGTTTTGTGTTTTGTGTTTTGTGTTTAGCTGTCCCGAGAGAGTCAGGAGGGACATCCTATTTGGCAGCTGAACCACTTCTCCAGAGTGATGGAGGAAGAGGAGGACAACAAACCAAACCCTGTCACCCAGAGAGTCAAAATGATCATGGTAGCACCTCTTCTTCTACAAAGTTGAACTCATATGTATTTCCCTCTGCTTTTGTCCTCAGATAGAGGATCTTTATAGAGAATAAGTACATTTGGTAGTTTGAGAATAATTCCTCTCCTTTTCTCTATGTGTAGTCTCTGGGTCTTGTAATGGTTCATGCCCACAGCCGTTGGATTGCTGAGCCCTTGTCCATGAACGCCACAGTGGGCATCCCGCAGGTCAGCATGGAGCTGGACCACCACTCACCCAGGAGAATTGAGCCAGAGAAATCTCTGTGGCAGTTCTATATGACCAGGTCAGCAGTATTTATTTTGGTATTATTTTTCTTAAAGCTAACCATATTATGAGTCTATCCGTTGAGTCTGTGGATAGATTAGATTATCATATTTTTGACTCTCTAAAACTATTAGAGATGCACTGCATATTACACATTACACATGGGACAGAGTAAAGTGCTACTGTACCCCAACCCAGTGGTGGATGAAGTACCTCAAAGCTGTACTTGAGTAAAAGTAGAGATAATCATTAAAAATTACTTTGTTAAAAATAAAAATTTACCCATTACAAACAAATGCTTGAGTCAATGTCATGAAGCATTGGATGTTAATTTTAAATAAGTACCATGGGTGTATTTGATAATAACTGTTCCAAAGTATTGAAAGTAAAAGCAAACGCTGTTAAAAAAATCTCTCACCGAGGCTTTATGGAGAAACATGCTTCCTCAGGTTAGATAGTGAGTATTTTAACATTTTTTGGTGCTTAATCCACTAGGTGGAATCCTTGACACCTACATAATGAAACGTTTTAATGACACAGGTGTTCACCCTTTCACTTGCAGTCACTTAAGCAGCAGCTCCAGCACTGTCTGTGTTGCTGGACACATCTGGCATAGCTGATGAGGATGGTAATGGACTATGGAGGTCCATGTTCCACGTGTTACACTGCCCAGCGTGTAACCCCACCTCAGAATCCAAGAATTCTGGATCATGGGGTGTTTGTGATCTTAACACTAGTTCCAGAGCAACAACAGGACAATCTATTGATCTACTTGTTCATATATAAGCAGAAAGGAGTTGGTTCAAGTGGTTAACATGAAGTAAACTCGACTTTTGATTATCTGCAGCAAATCAAAGAAATGCTGTGAAAAGGTGGTAACATATCAAGCAACCTAACGTCTTCAGTACAAAATGTAAGTCTTCAGATGCAACATGCAACATGTTGAAGGTTAGCTTGTTTTCAATATGAGCTCCATTCTCCTGTTGAGCCCGAATGCAGCACGTCCTCCTCATGTGAAGCCATATGTGGTTTTCCACGTCTTATTTTTCAAGTCAAATTCACTTCCATCTTTGTTCCATGTTGTTTAATTATCCTGTCATAAAAACTTTCTCCTGTTTTGATTTTGATCTTGCATACACCCCTAGACATTTTTGACCAACGAGCAGAGAGAGCGTTCTCATGTCACTTTTATTGATATAATATGGTTTGCTTGGATGTTTTCCTGTGTGAAACCAAACCAAGCAGCACCAATGCAGGAATGTAACAGTTTAGTCCCTGATTCAGACCAATGCAAACTGCAGCTCTGAAAACGCTTTTAATTTGCGACCTCTGGGTTGCTTCTGGCTTCTGTATATTCCAGTGTGAAGCTGAGGAAGTTTGTGAGTGTTTGTGGAACAGAGCAGGTGTATTTAGTTGACACTCCCCCTGGATTCTTAAAGGTTTCCTTTTGAATCCAGGGGGAGTGTCAACTAAATACAC
>OMOW01044472.1:1881-11956 GCA_900312555.1 Lamprogrammus exutus
AGCAAAATATTTAATACATCTGCAAGAGCCAAGAATTAGGGGAAAACTAACAGGTATTATTGTTCACCCTCACCTAAGTAAGCAAGCAATACAGTGAATCTATACGGTCTGTGGTAGTTCTACAGTATTTTTTTTCAATTTTATCCATTTTCAGACCAAGTTTGTGGAGAAAAACAATGACGCCCTGCACATGTCCCTGGAGTGTCTGGTTAGCGAGTCCAAGGACCGTTTTGTGCGCGAACTCTTTGAAAACTCAAACAACAGCAAGGACATCAAACAGAAGGCTGGAAAACTCAGCTTCATCAGTGTGGGCAACAAATTTAAGGTGAGCGGAAAAAAGAAACACACACACACACACACACGCAAGGAACTGGGTAAATCCTGATATCGACAACTTCCAGTGATGAACCAATAGAGAATTATAACCACACTACAACGATTTTACCCTTTAGCTCATTGTTTTGGTTTCACATCCTGCAAATATGAGCTATAGTTGCCTCTAATCAGTTCTCGCCACCCTGTATATAAAACTGTATGCAGCCATTTCCAGTAAACAAGCTCAGAGAAACGACTGTACAGTACTTAAGTAAGCCTTGTCAAAAAAGTTGAGCATCTTGCATGATAAATATCCAGATATTTTTCTCAGGAGTCAGTGGAGACCAAAGCAGAGCTAAAAGGAGAGCGAGAAGTCAGCAATTGTTTTCTTACACAGTAACCATAACAACTTGAGAAGCTGATACATGAGTGATGAGGTTTTTATACCTTTGAGTGGTCAAAAATCAAATGACAACATATTCCTTTCTTACTTGCTTGACTTTTAGACTTTGGGGGTTTTCTTTAGTGTCATGTAGTTTCAGTGTAGAAGTGAACGAAGCGGAGAACACCAAATTGTAAAAAAACAGACCTGTTTACCCTTGGCTGATGACACCAATCTATCAAGGTAAGATAGTTAATTTGACAGTGATGTATAAAGGCTTTAAAATGCTCTGCGCAGCACCTTTAAGAGCCAGACCTGATTTTGGCTGCCTCACCCAGTATGGATCTGACACAGTCTGTCCTGACTGTCAGAATAAAGCTGTCAGTGCAGTCATCTCCCGTCAGCTCGCTTCTGTAAATTTTATGGGTTTTTGGGATGAAGAGTTCCAGCATGTTGTATACTTTTGAATGTGTCTGTCTACATTTCGTGGGACCACCAAGCACCTAGCAGACAAATCCTCTTTCCATTGTGTATAAAAATGCAGCAGAACTTACTGTAAGGCGTGGACACAACCTTTAGACCAACGCACAGACCCCAGGACTGTCAGGGCTCCTGTCAAGTCAGCTCTGTTTCGCTTTAATAAGTCATAGCCACAAGTTCATTTCATTAACACGGAATGTCAACTTTCATCTTCCGTACCAATAGACCTAAGTTCCTGTAGGTGTTATGAATTTGAAGGATAGGTGTGTTTCCAAGTGACTGACTGAGATTTAGCACTCTTCTCCTTTTTACAAATACAATACTATAAATAAATGAACAAAACAAACTTGGTATCATGGTATCAGTCAAAGCATGTTTCTGTAGAAATGTTTTACCAGTGCAGGTTAAAGAAATAACACGCTCATCCAGCTGTTATTTGGGGGGATTGAACCCCATCACCTTTCTCTAGATGGATTTTTAGGTCGGACGGGATGGCGAGTAGATTGAGTTCTTATTGCGTGTGAGCTCTGTTACCTGTAGGGTTTCCTTGAAGCCTCTTCATCTCTGTTTCTCCTGCTCCCTCAACCCTGGTCCCCTCTCGCTATCCAGGCTATGATCAAGGTTCATAAGGTGGGGATGGATCCAAAAAGGCAGACGGGATGTAAAACGGGTGTGATGGGCACGGTTAAAATGGCTTATGCCAGACTCGAGTCAGATGAGATTATAGGGGATGCTGCCTGCTGGAAACTACAAACATGAGGGGCTGGCAGGTTTTCTAACGCCTAGATAAACACCACCTCAGGGGCTTGATGATCTAAAGTGTGGATTTTAGGACAGCACTGTGTTCTCATGGAAGTTCAAATTAAACTAGTCTAAAAAAAACTCTTAGATCAGAAAACTGTAAAACTTGTATTTATTCATGCTGAGCTGATTATTGGTTAGTTTAGAGTGTCAGAAATGTGGCAGTGCTCATGAAGTCACCCATCAACATAAATACAGATACAAATGTTGATTGATAAATTCTAAATAAATTCTGCACCTTCGTACTCATCATTGTCGGTATTGTGTGATCAACTGTATTGAACTTTAAAATCAGAGATCACTGAGAGAGTTTAAGGTGTCAGGCTGCAGCATTACATGTACACATCATCAGTTTAGTTTTGCTTATTCACTCTAAATCTTAACACTGGCTTTTTTGGATTTATTCCCTCTAGAGAGCGTTTTTGCAGCGCTCTACTTTTAGTTGTGAAAAATGTCAGCTTAGCGTACTCACACATGATCAACGGTAAGATTGTGCCGTGGTAAGCGATTGCGCTCGCTGTACTGCCGACACACAAGAGAACGAATTCCTACATAAAACCAAGAGCAGCACGCATCGTCAAGAAGTGCCCTTATCTTTGGATTAACAGCTTTTCATACATACAGCTCTTCTCTAGATGAAATGTCAAAGTCAAATTTGGTTTAACTTTGAGTACAATGGCAAAGTGCAGAATCCAAGTAGCACACATCACTTAAGGCAGCAGTTTGAGACCACACAACTCCGTGAGGCTAAAACAGAGAGGTAAAGATGTGTTTTCAAACTGACTCAGTTTAGTGTGGACATGGGCTTGTCATTGACCTTCTCCACCCCCACCGATCTGTAAAAAAACAGAAACAATGATCCATAACAGTGCATTATTGTGGTTAGAGCCTCAGCTAAAGGACAAAGATTTAACAGTGATATCTGACACTGTTGTGTTCATGAACCATTCTGCTCATCACTGCTGTCACTCTCTGATGCCTATTTGGCATCACTGTGCACTTGTCTGTTGTTATATTGTTGAGCCTAATTAGCATGCAATTATTTACATTAAAATTTTTCACATTTAAATAGTGCAGATGGTCGTCATGTCCACACTCATTCTAAACAAGTGCAGCACTAGAATAAGCTTGATTTATGCATCAACAACTCTACCAGCAACCAATAATGATGAGTGCAGGGTCAAAACAACAGCTCCAAAACAGAATAAGTTATGGTGCAGTTGTGTTGGAATATTGATGATTCATCAATAATAAATTAGTTGAAGAAAATAAGAAAGGAGGCAAGAACATTGTTTGTGTCACAGCTTTTGTATTTGTTGCTTAATTATCCACATATGTTAGTGCAGTTATGGAGTTCTGTTAGTTATTGAGAACACTTCATAAAGGATCTAATTATTATCGTGGTTGTCAAGCAGATGCTGTAAAGATCTTAGATCCATCACGAATCTCTTGAATTCAGCATCGATACATAACATTCCTTTACCAGAAACACAGGAACAGCTTTTCAGCCTTCCTAACTAAACACAGGAACAGCTTTTCAGCCTTCCTAGTTAAACACAGAAACAGCTTTTCAGCCTTCCTAACTAAACACCAAAACAGCTTTCAGTTTCCTTAATAAATATGAAAACAGCTTTTCAGCTTTTCTGACTAAACACAGGGACAGCTTTTCAGCTTTCATAATTCAATTCTGGCTGCAGTCTCTCCAAAAGAAGCATAAACTTATATATAAATTGATAAATCAGCTGCAGCCATGACAATTAGACACAGCTGCATCCAGTTGCCAACTAGACTGTATGGCAATGTGCCACACTGTCCACCATCCAGACACTCCAAACCTCCCCCCACCATCACAGACCAATTGGCGTTTCCATTACTACGAACTTGTTTTGCTTGACCAGGCATTGTTCAAACCATATTGGAGATCCCAGTTCTTCTAAATTTGTATATAAACAAGTGCACAAGACATCAAACAAATTTTAACTTCATTAAGTCTTGACTTTTGACTTTTCCCTCTTTTCATAAGCAGCATTTGACTCAGGTTTCCCCCAAATTCATCCTGATACATTTAGTATCTTTGGAAATATCTGTGAGTTTAAATAAAGTTTGGCAAACCTAAACGTTTATTAAAATGTAGACAGAAATGGAGTCCACCAGAGTAAGAATTTGATAATGGAAAGAAACAATGGAAATGGATCATGATTTAAAATTAAAAATGGCCTGCTCTGTAAACACACATTGCTGTTGGAAACAAACCTTTAAAAACATCAGAAAATATTGATAAGTTAGATTTAGTTGCTGTCTAATATTGACAGCAAGTCATATGTTTGTGTTTTGAATGTTTTATGGTCGTGCTTCACCTTTATTAACATTTGCATTACAAAAAGCACTTTTAGTGGAAATAAATTAATGTGTATTTTCATGATGGCAATTAAATGTTATGCTGGCCAAACAATTAAAAAAAAGGTGAAATCTAAAATATAAACACATTTAGATGCATTGACAATCATTTTGTAATTAATTGTACCTCTCCATATTGAAATCGATTATCCAGTCCTATGTATAATGATAGTAATAATCTGACCGTTTTAACTCCACTCAGCTGGGACTCCAAGCAGCATAAAACAAATGCCTGTGATAATAACTATTTGTCCCTGGAGTGCCTGCAGTTGAGTCATAGAACACAGATGTTGCTAATGCATATTCTGTACATTTCTAAAGGTTGTCGCTTGCAAAAACTTACCAGAATCCCCTTCAAACTGCTTTTTCAAGTAAGTTATGACAAATGCAGGGAATTAATCCTTCTTAGCTCCAGACTCCTTGCAATAAAGGAGGATTCTTGTCAATGCATACGAAATTTAAACACTTTTCTTTGCAAAAGCTTATCAGATGGAAATGCTTTCTCTTATTGGCAGCAGGGTGAAATCTCTTGTCCACCTCAGCAGCATCTTTAGCCGCAGACTGTAAGGGTCGACGCTCTCAGATTAATTGTTCCCACGCTTTCCAGACTGTATTACAATACCCCATTGAAATTTTGGCACTGTAAGAGCGAAGCATATTATTTATTGACCGTTGAGCTTAGCTTTTGGCACAGAGCACCTAGTGTGCTGGCTGCTGGCAAAGTTATGAATCTTATTATAGATTAGAAGATCTGGAGCTCGACTTAATCAGGCATGTGTTTGACTTTCTTCATGATTTCTGCTGCGAGCTAAAAAATGCTGGAGCTTAGTGTAAACACTCAATGTTTATCTGAAAAAGATGAGATCATGACTGGTGAGTGTTTCAGTGGTGTTTATAATAAAGTCTGTAAGGGTAATACTAAACCCACCATCGGGAGCGCAACATTTTGCATCACAACATTTCTTCCATTTAGCAGGGTATTCACCAACACTTATGATGTAAATGAATGCTTCTGCAGTTCAGTTAATGTGAATTTTTGGGACATTGTGGAAAAATGGAAAACTAGTACAGCCTGCAAATCAAATTTCCTGATGTTGAAATTTGTGGAAAACATGTCGTCCAAATGAAAACGAGATGAATGCTGGATCATGCAATTCCACACTGTCACAGGTGGCTGCAGTAAAATGAAACATATAGCTATTTTACAAAAAGGCTAAAAAAAGAACACTACCTGATGTAAACTTTCAAATAAACATTGCAGCTTTCAACACCTTGAGAAAATGGCTTTATAAATGTTTAATGAGGGTAGGAAATTGACTGAACATGTTTATTCAACCTTAAAAATGAAATGTGTTTTCGTGAAAAACAAATCTAAACAAAACTGGTTGTAGAAAACTTGAGAGAGTGTTTCCATTTACTGTAACTTTTAAGAGATCCAGAAGTTTTTGAAGCAAAGAAACCGTTGTCTTGGTTTTGTCAGTAAAAATAAACCAGGCTTTTGGCAAAATGAAAATCTCTTAAAAAATCTCATACATTTGATTGCATTAAGAAGCTTTCCATGTACTATAAACTGAACTCCAGTCTACATTCCTCAACAATAACTCTTCCTCCTCCTCATTTGCAGACTCAGCTGAATATTCTTTTGGAGAAGCTCCGGAGCACGGTCAGTATTTTAGTTTCCTCCCAGTGATGGCTTTATACCTCAGTAACCATTAGTGCAGAAAACATCCGCCTAAGGTTCTCTGTGCCGATGGGAATAAAACAATGTTTTCGTCAACCCATTTTGTCCCATTTCTCATGTTCTGTTGTTTTTTTCTCTGTTTGTCTGTGTCTTCCTCTTCTGCCAGTACCTCTCTTTATCCTTCTTTGTTTCTTAAGCTCTGTGCACTTGTCTCTGTCTGTCTCTCACTCTATCGCATGTCTCTCTCGTTCTCTCCTCCAGGGCTCCAGTTTCGTCCGCTGTATTAAACCCAACCTGAAGATGGTGAGCCATCAGTTTGAAGGAGCTCAGATTCTCTCCCAGCTGCAATGCTCTGGTTCGTATTACACATCTTCTCTTAACTACTGAGCTGTTTTAGCTTCTGAGGATTTACAGACAGTGAAACCAGCATCAGGAGTCTTTCTTGGTCTGAGTCATCTCAGGTCGTGCTTCTTCTCATGCTCTTCACAGATCCTGCCTCCTTTCTTTAGTTTTGGCAGTATGCATGCATCGTTCATTTGTTAATTTTACCATACCATCATTTCCTGTCTCTTGGGCTGCTGTATCTCAGTTTCCTCTGAAGCATCAGAAATTCTCCTCTCTTCTTAGCCGATTAAATCAAATTAACTCAAAATAAAACCAAAGACTGCGGCAAAACAAATATGAAACTGAAATTGAGACAAATACAAAAAGTCAAGAATCCTCTTAAGTAAATAACTGAGGTACAGTGCCAAGGCCAAACACAGTGATAACGCTCTCAGAAATGACTCATCATTTATATTTTTTAGCATACAAACCAAGACAGAAACTTTAAAAGAAAATCAACCAAATCTGGTTAAAAAATAAATGTATTGCTTTAGTGTCACTTTTAATCCACAGCAAAGCATCTGAGAACAAAAGGAAACGAGCAGCTCAAGGTCCAAAATAATTTCAGACAGTTAGTTCTGAGTGAATGTTTCGAGCTAAACTCCTGTGACAGAATTCACCATTGAAGATGTAGAACATACAAACTTGATCTTCTCTTTGTCCCACTTCAACTTTTTCCTGTGTGGGATCAATGAAAATCCAATTTGTTGAAAACCTTTCAAATGTGTCAATAACATGTGGCAATCAGCAAAGCTGTACCAGTTCAACAAATAATGATGTAAATTTCAGCACAAACCCCTCTACCCCTTTGTCACACTTTGGTAATTACTTTCACTTTGTGGAATTGTTGGGGCTAACTTTTAATCCCAGGCCCCTAAATATCCCTGGTCCAGATGCAGTTTTTTGTCATTGCCCAGGAAACATCAGGATGGACTTTTTATTAAGAAGTCAATCTGCATTTTTGGAGTAGGATTTAGGAGCTACATGGTCCTTCACGAGTTTTCTTGCTAGCATTCTCAATTTTGTAGTGCCGCGAACATTATCCTAAAATCAGAGAAATTAGAGAGAAAGTACAGACACAGTAAAAGTAGTGTAAAAGTAGTGAGTGTAGTTTATTATAATGTAAACACCTTGTAGAAAAGGACTCTGTCCAAAGTAACAATCGCATTTACAAACACGGCTACAAGGATGGGTGACACTTGGCTGAATAACATTTACGAGCAGCTGTCACTTATAAAAGACGTCTGGCAATGGCACTTAGATAGGTGAGTTTTCAAAGCAGCATGAGGCCAATAAAAATGTGCCAATTAATTAAGATTCCTAACATCTGTGATCATTCATCACATACAAGCTGAGGCTGACCACGTTGATCTTGAACTGATGAAAGTTGAAGCAACTTTGATAACATAGAGCTGAGCCTAACTAGCTCACCCTGAGTTTTATCCACAGTCTGACAAATGTCCAAAAAAGGTCCCATTGGACCGACAGCCCATGAGTCTGACGGTCTGCCATCCCAAAAACAAAGACCCATTTCTCCGAAGGGTTTTGACAGTTCTGAGCACTTGATGAACAGAAAAAGCACACAGACAATTATTTCTCATATTGCTGATTTATTTATGAATCGCCATTACCGGAGAAGTTGTTGTTGTCGATTTCCTGGTTGTCATCACGATCGGTGATATAAAAATGAAACAGAGAAAAGCATCACAAGCTTTGTTTCATATGTAACTTAAATCGTTAATCAACTGTTATTTATTAGTTTTCTGTAGAGTAACTGATTTATAGACTAATTGCAATATGTTTGACTGTGACAAATACAGTTTACTTTTTATTTCAGAACAGTTCAGGCACAGTTTTAAAAGCAGCATGTCAGCAGCAGTGTGCAATATGCTATGCAACCAGGAAATCCACAACAACAACAAACTTCTCCAGTTGTTAAATTAGTTGGATTGGATATATCAGACATTCACGGACATTGGACAGATCGTTGGAGAAGAAAGAATATGTAAGAGTAATGGCGATTCATAAATAAATCAGCAATATGAGAAATAATTGTCCGTGTGCTTTTTCAGTTCATCAAGCGCTGGAACCTGTTTAAACTGGCAGTCACTGAACTCCACCAACTCAAAGTGTGTGTTGTCTGATCATCGGGCCTTCGGAGCAATGGGTCTTTGTTTTCCAGATAGCAGACCATGGGCTGTCGGTCCAATGGGACATTTTTTGGTCATTTGTTGGACTGCTGGGATGTCGGACCCACAGCATGGCACCTTCATTTCCACATTGCTAAGCTAACGCATGTGTAAGAGAAAATACGGATTTAGCCCAAAGTAAATTCTTTTTTGAGTTATGTGAACAAGAAAGTTCTAGATTATTGCAGGAGTTTTTTAATTTTCATACACTGTGTCTGAGCTATGTGTGAAACTTGCTGTCT
The DNA here is from genome assembly GCA_900312555.1 of Lamprogrammus exutus. NCBI lineage: Eukaryota > Metazoa > Chordata > Actinopteri > Ophidiiformes > Ophidiidae > Lamprogrammus > Lamprogrammus exutus. Next base: position 10,753 of record OMOW01044472.1, read on the forward strand.
ATCACTGGATTAACTGTACAGTTTCTGCTCCACTCGTGGTAAGGATCTAAGAATAGTGAAGTAATCTCCCCATTTTTCATCCTAGATCATCTCGCAGTTTTGTTTTCTGGTGTGTCATGAGCAATACAGCCTTGCAAGGATTACACACACACACACTAGCATGACAGTAGACTTTGTTTTGTTCATTTGTTAAAAAGAAAAGTAAATCTCCTGTTTTCACTATCTGGCAGCTGCAGAAACTTGAATTTGTAGTTTCTGTCCGTCGAAGTCCTGTTTGTCACCCTTTCTTGCCGCCTTAGGCATGGTGTCGGTGCTGGACCTCATGCAGGGCGGCTTCCCCTCCAGAGCTCCTTTCCATGAACTCTACAAAATGTACCAGAATTACATGCCTCCCAAACTCACCCGACTCGACCCACGCCTCTTCTGCAAGGTCAGTCCAAGCCCAGATCCAGGCTATCATCAATTTTAATACAGCATCTAGGTACTATTTATCACTGTTGTTTGTGTATCTTTGTGTTATAGGCATTATTCAAAGCTCTGGGGCTGAATGAGAATGACTACAAGTTCGGGCTGACCAGAGTTTTTTTCCGGCCCGGCAAGGTGAGACTTTGGACAGCCTGTGTTATATTCCTCTCACACTAACTGTCTAATACGGGTATTCTTCCCTCAAACAAACACAATAGATTCAAAGGAACTCACATTTGTCATTTTGGCTGCTGAGGTGAAGTGAGGAAAGGTTTTCATACGGACCAGAACCAACAGATGGGGTTTTTCATTCCCACGTTGGATGAATAATTCATCACATCTGGTTAGACATGAGGTTTCCAGAGAGGTTTTGTGAGAGGGCATGCATTTGTAACAGAGGACCTGAATACACACAGAGCAGGACATAACGTAACACTGACACTGTAGGTTTGCTCTGAGGAATAAATAAATACTTCTTTCCTCTATGTGCTGAAGTTGGATGTTTTCATTGAATCCGTCCATGTACCTGTGGGTGCTTCAGACTGCTCATGTTTGGTCCGGAGGGAAAGGTGCCAAAACAGACACACTACGACATAGTAGTTATGAGTAATTCTTATAATTTTGGGGGCGCTGGGTGGTGTTTGCAGAATCAGACCAATGCAGAAGGTGGTACAGTAAATTATGCGTTTGTGACACTGGATAATTATTTAATTATATGAATATTATTATTTTTAAAAAT
>OMOW01044485.1:1416-12661 GCA_900312555.1 Lamprogrammus exutus
TCTTTCCCTACACGACGCTCTTCCGATCTGTGAAAAGCAACACCTCCGATTTTCACATCCCCACAAACTTTGTATGTGTGTGCCTCTTGTACAGGCAAGAAGAAAACAGATTTTTTTTTAAACATGTTTGTGTTTTTATGCTGATTATTCCATATTTGTGTGAATGCATTTCTTAGAAAATCACACATCTCTCTTGCAAAATGTTTTTTTCCTTTTCTAAGTTACTTGACAAAGCAAAAAGTGTGTGACTACAGATAGAAAGAGTGGGACATGGGAACATACTCGTAAAAAATAGAGGACATCAGTCCAAGTATTTACTCTATCTATACAGTCTCTATCCCAGAACATAGCTGGTGAACTGTGGTATAGAAAATAGATCTGAAGGTACACAGACTCTGCTGCAGCAGGGCATTATAGAGGGGGTTTCTTGGATAAACCATCAGCAAGCAAAGTACCACATGCGTGGTTGTGAAACACGCATTATTCACATGAATTCTCACAGTTTCGGAGGAATCTAAAGGCATTCCATGATCAGAGGTCCTCTTCCCTCCTGTGCTGGAGACACTCCTCAGAATCCATCCACCCATGTTGAGACAGCTGGACAAAGGGAGGGCAAGGCGTAGAAAGGAGGAGGAGGAGGAGGAGGGGGAGAAGAAAGGAAGAAAGGTTCGCCTGGATCTGATCCACAGAAGAGAGAGGTGTATGGAGTCTAGTAGGGAAAAGCCCTGCCTCCACTGTATTCTTCCCCCTCCACACACACACACACACACACACACACACTGGACACGAGTGAGGTGTGGTTATGTGGTGGGCTTATCGGGCTTGCTGACGGGTTTACCTCCGTTCATCACCGCCGGCTCACTTGTGCTTTTACTGGGAGGTACTGCTGCCTTGGGCACTGTTTCTCCAACATCATGCAACGATGGCTCTCTGTACATGGCAACTGGAGGAGCAGACAGGGAAGAAAGAAAACATCTGTTAGTAAAACAAGAAGGTTTTGTTTCCATCTGGCTAAATGTATTCATGCTGCATCTTTCTCTAACAATATTATCTGTTGGTTCCTTTTTTGAATGATTATGGATTTTTTTTTTTTTAAATGCCTACATCCTCTAAAATATGCAACAAATACATACTCTACTTTACAGAGAGATAAAATCCCAGTGCTTTTGGGCTGTGGGCTTAATGCTTCCACCCTGACTTGTTTCTTTCTCTCTGAGGGCTCATTTTGAATAACCGAACAGCAAAACTGTCTCATTACGCCTCACTTTACAGCCAATACAGCTGTGTTACTGTCTTGACAGAACACTTCCACTTGATTCCATGTTTAAATAATGGAAAGCAATCAAGCTAGGAGAGGAGGAAAGTGATGCTGGCATCTGTTGGCACATGACTATTAAACTATCCGTGCTGGAGACAGACAGAGGATTCGCTAAGGGTTAAGGGTGACGTAATTCACAGAGTTCTACTTGATGTGCATTTTTGTGCTGGTGACCAGTTGTTTAAAAATACAAACTGGAGGAAGCAAAGGGGCTTTGGTTTTTTAAATAATTTCATATATTAACAATTTTAATAAATGAAGTCCATGGGATGTTCAAATGAACTCTTTTGGGAATAATCACGCTAATTACTCAGCACCACACTAAACATGCGCTGCGCCTATTCATAAAGCTTCCCTTACGTTAATTAGCACACTGGTGTCTCATTACCGATATGTCATTGTAAGGGGTGTCTCAGGTAAAAGCCAATGAAAATCCACGTGTTAATGAGCCGCTGTATATGTAAAACTTCACACTGTGTTCACTGGTGTAAAAGCAAAATAGAAATGTCAAATCAGCAAAGAAAACTTCAATTCTCGTAGAGCTATGCATTCTACGAGAGAAGTTGCGACTGCCTGTGTCTGGCTCCTGGGAGAGTGTGTGTGTGTGTGTGCGTGTGTGTATGAGAGAGAGAGAGAGATGCAGAGCACAGAAGTTGATGCTTGAGGAAAAGGCGCAGCGCTACGCGATGTGGGCGAGATCAGATCAAAACTTTCCATTTAAACAAACTGATTAATCAACTGAGATAGCTTAGATGTGATTTCTGTTCATCACTAACACAGCTGAGCTGCAGTCTAACAGCTGTTATTCTTTCCTAGTCCATTCCTGGATGGCACTGTGATATCTCCGGTACTGTGGCAACACCAGTAACATCATGAAAGACATAAGATTACAAGTAATGACCTCAGGCTTAAGCTATAAATAGGACCTATATAATCCAGTGAATCAAGATTTTAAGACATTTACGCTACTCAAAGTGCAAAGTACAAAATGTTAAAAATGAAGCCTTTTCTAGTTTTGGTCGCTTCCAGGATTGCCTATCATCACAATGGTGTAGAAATTCACTGGGTCATTTTCATCTAACAGCTAACATATTACAATATACAGTTATATGTTGAGTTGGTAGCTATATTGAATACAAAACCACCTTAATAAGAGTTTGATTAGCCCTCACAGGCTCTGAGCACATATTCAGTACCTTCTAATGGCTTGGGCAGGAAGTGAGCAGCTGGTTTAGTTTTTTTCACTCGATTCCCCTTCATGGCTTGGCCCTCTTTATTGAGCCCTAAGAACCAAGCTCTCCCCGACTCCTGTTGTCTGTACAACATGGACGAGTAGATCACGTAGTAGTTCTCGAACACCGACTCTTTGAACTTGCATTCTGCCGTAAAGAGTTCCTGCAAAGAGACAGACAGACTGTAAGAAGTCAGGAAAAAAGGATGAAATACTGACTATAATGCATGTGGACACAAATGAATAATTCATGTCTCACATTCTGCAAAAATGAAACAGATGTCAGATTCATAATTCATGTTTGAACATGTAGCTCTATGGAGGTCACCAGGACTAATACCAACCTTTAGTTCATGCTTGTAATGTGCAGATTAATGGTATGGCAGGTACAGAAACTGCCTCGGCAGGTAAACTGGGCTTCGTACTTCCTCTTGTCATGAAAAGGACAAGCGCTGCAGTGTTCTGAGCTACACCAACAGAAAACAGTCTACCTCGCTATAATCATGTCTGACTCAAGTCTTGCCTAATGGCCTGCTCTGATGAAATGCAACTCTCATTCTCTCCTTGGCCTTCACCTTGACTGCAGATGTAAGGCACACATTTAGTCAATTAGTTCATGTTCCTAGCTGAAAGTGTATATTGTTCGGCTCTGACCCTGGCACCTCAGTATGGAAGAACCTGCAATTGTTCTCAATATTGTAGCCAGACACTCAGAACTTTTCCTGAAGGCTTTTCAGTGGTAAAACTCACTTGTAAAATTTCCTGGAATGGTATCTTTAATTAACAATTTGTCCATGGCTGCCTTTTGTGCTTTGCACGAATAATGATGAACTAATTCAGTGACTCCTCCAGCATTTACACCTCAATTCATCAATGACAATTGAACAACGAGGCACCACATCTCTCTCTGCTGCTGGTCATTCATCTCCAACCAGAAGAGTAACAAAAAGCGTTTTCACACTGCCCGCACTGCCAGACTAAAAATAAAAGCACTCATCTAGGTGTATTAATCAAAGCATGTTGGTCACAATGGAGAGTTTTTCCACATATATTGAGAGGGATGCACATAGTGAAGTACCATTAATATAGTGTATGAGGAATATGCACCTTACTGCAGCGACCCTCAAAGTCAGGGTTGGGCTCCTTCAGAATATTTCTGAGGGGCTCAAGGAAAATGAGTAATACCTCAATGTCACTTTTCACTGTAATTAGTGTGTTGTCTTCCATCCTTTCTGTGCTAAATCATATCAAGCTAGATGGCACTCAGAGAGCAAATACCTTCGCCACGGTACAAAAGTACTCTGATTTCACTTTTTGTCCAATATAAATACAGACTTTTATCATTACCTTGAAATCAGATATCTAAAAAAATTGTGAAAAATCATTGTGCAGTGGTACCGCTGACATCATCTGTGAACAAAATATGTTTAAAAAAATTCAGCGGTTATATCATTTGGATTTGTGTAAAAAGAGGAATTCAATAACAATTTATATATGTGGCAGTGTACCCACACATAAATGCAGGCAAAATATGGCTTGTAATCTCTGTGTTGACACTTCCACACTTCCATCCTTAAAATAACCTTAACATTTCATTTCAGATGAATGTAATTCTCAATAATATCCCCATGTGTCAGTGGTTGGTGAATCTTTGTAACCACACACAATGTTATTTATGGGCTAAATGCTCCGATTTGAACACAGGACACATCACACCATGATAGCCATTATTAGCCCTTTGCTAAATTACTCCTGTCAGAGCTCATCCAGCAGGCAGTATTCTACTAAAAACAGAGCTGAACAGAGAGGAAGACGCTCTGGATGACCATAATGATCCCCAGAAGCAGCCAGCTGTGTTTTGCATGGCCTCTTTATCCTTGATTGAGGATACACAGATGTTCAAGAGAGGAAGGTGTACGTGCATAAAATCAGCACCATAAGGATTAGTAGCAACTGCTGTGATTCTGTACATTCTATTTACACTGGTATTAAACGTGGTGAAAGTAACCATACGTGCATTTACTCATTTCAAGTACTGTATGCAAGTAAAATGAGAGGTGCTGGTATTGAACTTGAGTTTTTCCATTTTGGGAGACTTTCTTGTTTTCCTTACATTACTCTGACAGCTATTAGTTACTTTGCAGATTCACGCTATGCATTCAGTTTCATATTAGCTTGTGCAATATTGTTGTTGTTGTGTAAAAATCTTATATGCCAGCCTCGTTTCAGCTTGATGAAACAATGCAGGTCCATGTTAAAAAAATAAATAAAAAAGAGTTAATCCTTCAGCTGATCCCAAAATTGGAGATATAAGAATTTACTCTCCATTTTTGTATGAAAAAAAACTCTGATTTGGGGGATTTTTATTATTTCATTACATAAAATGTATCATAACGCCGTAATATCACCTGATCAACTCACAAAAATGTGTTAATACTTTGCCAGATTAACAGAATTTCCATAGATTTCAGTTGTTTTGATTCTATGTAGAAATTTCCAGTCATCTGGTGTACCACCAGGGGGCTCTTCAAGCACTACCGGTGGTACATGTAGCACAGTTTGAGAACCACTATCATAATGAATAACCAATTTTGGGGCAATTTGTTATGTCTTTTCAAATGTTTTTGTTGTTTTCATTATTGATGACAATGCATCAATGATTTTCTTTTTCACAATTGCCACTTTTAACTTTGATATTTCAGACGTTTTTCAGCTTTCAATGGTTTTGGCCTACCATAGTACTCCTACTTAAAGGATTCACTACTTCCTCCATCACTGATGCTAACATGATGAGTTCAGAGTTGTACTATGAGCTATAGAGCATATCGGGAGTTCCCGCATTATGAATTTGATCTGCTAGGCAGCGATTACATTATATGAGAGAATTATCTTTGAGCAATGATAGGAGCGAATGCACCGTTTAGGATCAGAACTATTAATCTTGCTACCATAACAGATCATCGTGGCTGAGCAGAATGACCCATTGATAGACAGAGACATTGCTGGCTGAAGCTATAAAAAGCAAGGCTAACATGATAAAACCCTAAGCACAAGGCTTTCTGGCATGTTAAATATCAAATAAATAAATGTTCCCTCTGGACTGTGCTGTGCTAAACCCCATCATTACTCATTTTGTCATGCACATTAGGATTTACTGTGTATCAGCAGCGAGAGGCAGTATATTAAATGGCTGCTTATTATTACCATGTCAGAAAAGCAAGCCTGTGTCCTGTCTGCCAGGACAGATCTGATGGGAATACACCAAATGCCAACTGCACAGTGCAGGTACAACTAATCTCAAATTACACGAGAAATCAAATTTACTTGTATAGACCAACATCACAGCCAATGTGTTAAAGTGCTTTACAAGCTCACATAGTAGCTGCTCCTGACTCAGCATGAGCTCTCTAAGGAAACATTTAAACTAAAGAATTGATGCCCAATTTTGGCCTGTATCTGATTTTTTGTTAGCTTTATTTTCAAGTGGCCTCTGAAACAATCCAACCCACATGTGCCAACAAGAAATGACATTCATATCGATGTGTTTGCATCAGTAGATATTTGATACTGATATCAGATGTAGTCTCAAAATGGCTCTGAGAATATCCAATTCCATGCGCTTTTTTACTGTTTGCATGTTCATGGTACATATCTGACATGTGTCACATGTGCCAAAAAATTGGGTCACTTATACCTGGCATTGTACATGTAGCATATAAAGACAAGGACGGCCTCCCTGAACATCCTCAGGAAAAAAGGAATAGACTTTGGGAGAGGCAATTCAAAGAGAGATTTCCTCTCCTTGAACAGCCAAGTGTGACATAAGAGCTATAAATGTGGGGAAGAAAGAGCAGAAGACGACTGAGTTATGATCCAGCAAGAGGATCTGAAATCCATAATGACGTAGTAAATCCAAGAGGCATAATTTTGAGAGAGAACGAGTGCGATACTGCAGAGCGTGAGAATGATACAGACACCAAACCAGAGCTCTGTGATTATCTAAAATTTGCCCCCTTAGGTGATCCCCAGCCAACAGCACAGGCTTTAACAAATGTTTTCTCTGCACTGCTTCATTTGTTGAACCGAAAAACCTTTGTTCTCCCAATACGCAGTCAGAAAAAGTGTTTAAACATGCTGAAGCAAACTGTTTCTGCACTGATTAGAAGGCAAACAGTTTTACCTTCATGCTTCCCTGAGTTGCTTCAATTAGGTAATTAATTCTTTCTTGCCAGGTGAGCTGCACGGCAGGTTGGTTGGCTGCTGTAATTACACAGATCATTTCAGAGCCGGTCCACATTTAGGCTAGCACTGATTACTCATACGGAACCTGCTTTAGGAAACAACCCAGTCTAAGCAATCACACAAACTGATGGCCAAGGGCCAATGGCAGAGGTTTGTTTGTGGAGTGATGATTTGTGCGTCAATAAAGTGTTACACTGTAATCAAAATCTGTTCACTGCCACAGAAAGCATTACATGACGTATTTTTAATCTCATACTGAGTCGGAAAAGTCTTATTTTCTTAAAACAAATAAAACCAAAGCAGATTATTTCAGACACAGAGCCGTTCCTACATATTATGCAATGTAATCTGCTTAGGGTTTAGCAACTGCCAGGGGGGCCCCTACCGAGGGCTTGGTTTAGTTATCCAAAAAGAGATTTTGATGGTGCTAGAAAAAAAAAAAACCCTCTCAAAAGCGATTTTACTTTTTTTTTTTTCAATTTCTGTTTTTGAATGTACAGAGCTGGATTTGTACTTCAAACAATTTGAAATATAAATGCAAAAATAAAGTTTGTTCATGATGTGAGTGCAGTACATTTACATGCACTTTCAAAATTTGATTATACTGCGATTAAGGCAATAAATCTTTGTATACACCTTAATGCGATTGAAATGGACCCAAATCGCAGTATGTTTACCCTGAGTAACAGACCTGGATTATGCCATTGTAAATCGATTTATTCAGGCATGTAAAACGTCTGCCGCCTCTGCGTGCATTTCCTCAATGGGCAGACTCGCCTCATACTGCTATTATGCAACACGTCACGTATACTCAGAGAACGGTGGAATAATTTTTGCTTTTCATTGTTCTTGTTGTTGTTAATTTGCATATATTTCTATTTATCTGTTTATGCTTTGTGTGTTCCTTTATGTATGGTGTGTTCAGAAATTAAAGTTTACTGGAAATATCTGTTATATTTATTTTAAAATGTCAAATGTTGTTAGACCTAGTCAGTTATAATTCTGCCGTAAAAATTCTAGGGCCGGCCCTGTTCAGCCAGTTTCCAATAAAAATCAACATGTTTGAGGGATTGTCTGGAAATTATATCTTATTCTGATGGCCTTATTCTGCTTTGTTTCAAGATAATAATTTTTAGAAAATTAATAAATTTGTGTTTGAAGATCAAAACAGCCAAAATCACCAGCCATATGTTTATTGACATAGACCATACTATACTATATATAAGTATCAAACGTGAGCTAAATGCTTTCATCCTGCTGCTGCTTTTGATTTCCCACATGGTGCTTTTCCTTTCAGCTTTTTTCTTTCCTGATCAATAATTCCTCACAGATTTTCTGTCAGAATTTGATGCTTGTCTATCTTACACAATATGCTGTATATCATACACTATATATATTACTTGTCTATATTACATTATATCAGTTAATTGACTTCTCTGACAGCTCCATGCCATTACATGTTACATTTAATATGGATCATTCTAATTACCCTCTTCAAACATTCTCAACAAGTGAATATGACAAGATGACAAATCAGTTCTCAGGTTTTGTGGGTGGAAGATGTTGTATTATACCCTGAATGGTCAACACAAATGTCTCAGAGTCATTCTTCATCTTTCATCAGCAGCTTGCAAACTTTATTACAGTGAAATAACCCACCTTACCGACGCCTCCCACTGAGCCTTTTGTTGACAAACCTTTTCTCTTTCTTCTCTTATGCTTTCTGTCCCTGTGCCCCCCCTCCTTTTCCCTGGAGCCCAGAATGTGACAAATACCTTTGCTCTTGGGTTTCCATGGTAACACAGTGGGGCTCCAGGACAGCATAGTGCTATTGAAAGGGGCTGGGCATCCCCATTGCTTCCATACACACAAATCAAGATTCACTGGATCAAAACTCCATTCTGCTGTAAGAATCTCTTTATCTTTATCCTCATTAATTTTTTTAATCTAATTTAATTGTTTGCTATTGCAGTTTTGAGCTAAGACCGACAAAAGTTAACAATCGTGAGTGAATCATGAGGAAATCTTTGTCTTCAATCCAAAATGGTGGTCCTAAATTGCAATATGAGTCACGTCCACTAACGTCCATCCAAGAAAGGCAAAATTCTGTCCGATGTTTTGGATCAAAATCTCACAATTTTACTGCTGCTACAACCACGTCTGTTAAGTTGATGACACATCTCTGCCTGCATAGTGTTTTCATCCCTGCATGTCTAGAGTGCTACGATACATCAGGCATACATCACACAATCTGATATGCATAAAACTTGATATCGCACAATCTGACACAGATTATGTATCATACCCATTTTGCACAATGTTACATGCAATAATATAAGATCCTGTTATTGCACAGTTTGCGGACGGCATTAGAGGAGCCTAAGTTGTGCTCCTTTCATCAAACTAAGCACCACAAGCAAAGGTTTATGACAATCATCTCGAAGTACTGTTAGCTACCCAACATCAAAAACAACAAAACAAAACAAGGGTGACATTGAAGGGCAGAAAGGAGAAAGTGATTCACACTCTCCCACTGTCACACCAGTGGCAAATCGAATCATTTTTGAGGCACCAAATGGCTGATTTTCTTTCCACTTGATCCCCCCGCCTGGCGCTCCACATCAGTGGCGCCCCAGCCTGTGATTGGCCGTACTCTGAATGGAAGGCCGTAATTGACCTTGGCTACAGACAGCACGTGGGCCAAAACTGCTCAGCCCCACATAATCAGCCCACTCGCCAAAGCAAGAAGACAAGGGACACAGACAAAAAGGAGATAAACATTGATGGAAAAAAAGCGAGCCGAAGAGAGAGAGAGAGAGAGAGGGATGTGGTGGGGAGAATCCAAGGAGGAGGACAGTTTCCACAGTGGAACGATGAAAGATAAAAAGAGGCAAAAGGACAGAGACAGATGGAGAGAGTGGGAGTCTTAGAGAAAAAGCCCTTCTAAAGAGTGAGGAGGCATATAAAGAGAGGAAGAGAGTCACTCTGATCATCACACGGTGGGTTGAGACTGCCTGAAAGTAGGTGAGAGGAGGCTCACACAGGGAGGGGACAGACATTAATATGCAGAGTGATCGCTTACCACCCCACTGTGGAAACTGAGAAATTGTTTATTAATGCTGCCAGCATAAAGCCTATTAATCCGTGGAAAAAGGTCAACCTCCAGAAAGCCGAGCCGCATTCACAACACTAAGCTGCTCTCATATGTATAAGAGTCACGTTGACAGTGGGGGTTTGAGCAGACCGGTGTGATTATCAAACCCAGAGGATGAAAGGAGACTGAGGACAGGCGCGAGTAAACAGCTGGATGAATTGTGGGTGCATGCAGTGTGCATGACAGCGACTGGAGGGTTTGCGAACACTTGTCGTTCTTACTGAGAGACCCACAAGAGCAAATTAATCCTCATGAATCTGGAGTTCTTTTAGCTATTTTAGTGTTCACTGAATTTGTCTTTTATTTGCCCCTCAAAAAGCTTTGGTGCAAAAATACTTTAGTAAATAGAGATTTTGGCAAAATTTTGACATTTCAAGGCCTTGAAGACAAATGGAAGGGCAATCTCTTTCTTTGTGGCCTACAAAGTCAATGGATAAAATATGACTTTTTATATAGAAACCAATCCTATAAGGCCATTTCAGTCGAGTCATTCTAACCAGTTGTCGCAATACTTTTTTCACACACATTCTGTCCATCATATTTTGAAAGCTGGATGACAAAAAGCACTGGCACCTCTAACGTGTTTGAGCACCAGAAGCACTTAAGTGCTCAATAAAAATGTCCCTGAAGACACTTTAACAGCAGGCCAACATGAGAACAACTCCCCTGGCACATTCTGCACAAGCACATACACACTCAGCGTCTTTGGGTCACTGAAAAGCGCTATATAAAATAAATGAATTATTATTATTATTATTTGTGGAGTCTGCATGTGCATTTGAGTGCAATACCAGGAAAAATGAACAGAAATGCTCTCAAAATCAGTTAAAGGACATTTGAATGTTTTAAACAAAGCAATATCATGATTATGCATTGCTTTGATCAAAGTGTAAATTGTAGCAGAGCAAACTCATGAACATTAGATGAGAATTACCTGATGGTTTGACCCAACATACACATACACGTTCTTATTTTGTTTTGTTGGTTTGTGAAAATCTTCACATTTCTGCCAAGGCTACCAATTTTCTACTCATTTCTACAAATACATTTCGAAAAAAGATTGATTCTAGAAAAACAAAAATTTAGAAAATGATTCTTCACTTAATTGACGTGATCCAGGAGAGCCTTGAAAATGAGCAAATACTAGTCGTATACTAGGCATGTAATTATGGTCTGTAAAAGGCCGATTTGACTCCATTGTAAACTCCTAAAATATACCTGAAAGGCATTTAGTTGCCTTTTTGAAAAATGCAAAGCAGTAGAAAAAAAAAATTTACAAAAAACAAAAACAAACAGTAAT
>OMOW01044492.1:2099-13490 GCA_900312555.1 Lamprogrammus exutus
GAGAAGACGGCATACGAGATTCCGATCTGTGACTGGAGTTCAGACGTGTGCTCTTCCGATCTCCCTGGTGCAGACAGGCCAGGGGTGAAAGTTCACACTTCTTTAATGGTTCCTGAGATCTTCACTCAGGCTTGGTTCCTCGTGCGGTCAGTGTTTCAGATACGTCTGATGCTGACCATCATTTGCTTATGATTTCTGATGCTTCATTAACGCCCTCCTGAAGCGTGGCATCTTCTCATGCTTCAGTGTGTTTCAGCCTTTTCTTCAGGGCTCCATCGCCTTCAGATTGAGGAGATTTGGCTTTGGTTTCTTTTTAAAGCAGCATTCTGGACGTTCATGTTGTTGGTTTCATCTTGACAAAAATGTTTGTCGATTGCTTCAATTTCTCCTTTTGACAGGATTGATGTTCATGTCTTTCATTTCTCCACTGGTGATGTTTATGTTGGTGGGTTGATTCTTTTCCTTACAGTGTTTGATGTTCACATTCTTCTTGAGAACCTGAACCAGACACTGACCACATGCTGTGTGTGGCAGGTTCGTCTTCTCTGCCGCCCACTTAAGAGTGAATCATTCAGAGGTCCGAGCCTTCTATAAAATCCACCGTGGGCGACTCCTCCTCCTCCTCAGTCTTCTGATCCATCCTCACTGCAGCAGGTTGGACTCAAACCAATCTCAATATTCTCACGCTGGAAAAGACTGAAGTCCATTTCAGGTCAACACATTTTCACTCAATAGTTTCCCGATTCTTGGTATGAATCCATTTAAAATCAACTTCCCGTGAGCAGCAGGAACCAGTGGTCCTCTTCCAGACAAGGCAGGAAATGGTTCTGGTGCATCTTCATCGTCACTTGAACCCACGACCTGCTTCATCTGTGTGCAGGTTCTACTCATTTCCAAACATGAGATTTGTCCCGTAAATCGCTGCTGGCTGGTGAATAAGGGAGTCGATCCACATCTTGCTTTGTAGATGTCACTGCTCCTGCTGCTGAGCTTCCAGATGCTTTCATCTTCACACTCAAACACCCTCCTCCTATAGTCTGAGTTCTTCTTCTGCGGTTAGGATCTTTCCCAGCAGAGCTCCCACATCACTGCTTTCTGCTTGTACCACTTCAGTGACAAACCGCTGCTCCTCTCTGGCGCTCTGACAATGAAGCAGTACGTGCTGCTGCCTAATGGCCAAGAGCTGTAGAACTCCATATCTTTGTTCTCACAGACGACCAACAGGAACTGCTCTTCCACCTCACTGGTGTTGCATTCATCTAATTTAATCCATTTTCACATGCAGCAGCTGTAGAATCATGGATGCATCGCAAGCAGAGGAAATCAGATCAACCAGACGAAGCCAGATGAACACCGTGGTTCCACACCTCCCAAATATGTGGGAGAAATGTGGAACCAAATCATTCAGCTCCTCATGCAGGACTTCTCCTTTCCACTGTTGAATGAAGATCTTGGGTTCTTGCAGAGAAACACGGTGTGATGAAATGCTGCAGTGTTTGTTAGAATGTTTGGATCCTTCCACAGTAGCCTTTAGGTGGTGTCCGTGTCTTGTCCAGGGCTTTCCAGGATCTTCATGATTCTCCAACAAAATCGGCAGCGATTGGTTGACGGCCAGTCCCTTCTCACTCTGCAGGGATGTGAGCAGCACTCAAGCTTTGACTCTAATCACTTCCTCAACTGTTTGCTCCTCGGGTGGATTTTAGCATTGTGTCTTCTGAGATCCATGAGAAGAGAGCGAGGACACAGGCTGCCGGTGGTGGGACAGAGGTTGGGGTCGCTGCCCTGAATCAGATAATTTCCTCTTTTCTGTGTTCTACTGTCTTTCTCAGTAAATCACAAGGGCTCAGGTCCAAACACTTCATGAAAACAGTCCTCCTGATGGTGTCTTTAATGTTGCTTCAGGTTCATGAAGGTGCTCCTCTGTCCACGTGGGCATGTTCTGTTTCCTTTAGGTGCTTCACTTATGCTGGTTCTCTGCTGTGTAACCACTGCGGCATCTCTGTGAACGTCCATGTGAAGACGTTAGACTGTGGCTTCAAACAGTTGTGTGCTTTTGGAGTTGCTGTGCATTCGTCTTGATTTACGTCCTCACCAGGTCCTCCCCTTTCATCAGCACACCACTGGGGACAGGATTCAATTCAGACGATGCATAAAAGCCACCAAGGAAATGTGACGATTGTTAATTCCGCTTCATTCTATCAGATGAGTGTGCGGGTGTGTTCCCCCCGACGCAGCTGAAACGTTCCCTTTATGAAGCATTTCTGAGTCTTCTCAAGGTATTTTTTAGCGTATGAAATGGATGAAAAACTGACGCCATCTTGGTTACCACCATTTGATCATTTGGCCAAAAATGTGCATAAACCTGTCCAATCTTGAGTAGATGTTTCTTCAGGAAATATGATCCTTGCAACACGCACTGCTTTGCTTTATTTTCAGAGTTTTCCACAAGTTTTTGTCTTTCATCAAGAAGATTTCACATTTGGATAGAAGTGTGACGTTACTCAAGCGTGTTTCCTGTACGGTGTCCTGACGTAAGACTTGACAGCTTTTGTCAGGTGTGTCACGGAGCCACACAGCAGCCGTGAGATCCAACAGAAGAAAGCAAAAGATGGTTCTGAAACCATTCCATTCATGCCAAACTTGACTGAATGCAGTCCAACAAAGATCTCAGTTCTTTGCTCTTTCAGTGAGCATAGGAACACTAAGTGTGAACTTTCACCCTTCACCACTGATATTTCTCATACTTTACCTGTTTTGCTTCACAGGTCGGCTCATGTCCACCTTGATGGTTAGGGTCTCCTCCCTTGCAACTGCCATGTCTTCGGTGTCCAGATCATTCCAGCCGTGCTGTCTCTGACGGGACATTTTAGACTGCAAGTCATCCCTTAATGCTCGTTGTTCCAGACTTATGGGTCTGTCAGGTTCCCACTGTTGAAGTCGATCTTCTTCCTCCCAGTTAGGCTCCTCCTCTTTGGGACCCTCATAAAAGTCTTCCTCTGGGGGTCCATGGCCCTGCCTGTGCTGTTCACTGGGGCGATCCTGTGTGTCGTGGTATCTCTGGGGGGACTGAGGGAAGCGAGGATGGCTCCTGGGTGGCCCTGCTCCAGGCCGTTCACCCTGACCGCGACCAAACCTTCCTTTGGGAGGGTGAGATCCATTCCTACCCCTGTGGTTCATGGGGCCATTTCGTTTAAGAAAATCCATCGGGTCTGTTCTGCTTTGTTCCACGGGGCTCCTCCTACTTCCACGACCAGAATCTCTCCAACTATCTTTAAAATGGTGCTCCCTCATGTCTTCCCGACCATCAGACCTGATGTTTGGGATCCTGAGACGCTCCTGTGAGGAGCCCCTTTGACGGGGGTGACTCTGTCGATCAAACTCTGTGACCAGATCAAACTGTTCCCACCGTTCCCGGCCGTGATCATGATCAACGACAATTGGTCCTGAATGCCAGAGGCCCCTCTTGGAGAGGCCCCCCTTGGAGCCTCCTTCAAACCCATCACCAGGTCGCTCCAGTGAGTAAGACTGCTCCCTGAACTCCTCCTTTGTCCCAAACCTGTGATGGCATAAGAGGAGGTGACATGGTTCAACAATAATACATAGAGCAGCTACATCACACCTACGTTTTGAGCTTTACAATTAACTTTGGATAAATCAGTCTACAGCATTAAATCTTTTAATTACATAATACAACTGCAAGTTAAATTAATTTACATTTTGTAAAATTGTCAGTGTATCACTTCAAAAACTACTTTAACCATTAAAATGTCCTTTGCATTCATAACTATGTTTAATGTAAGACATCAGACTTTGAAGTATCAGAGCAACCTGCAAACAAAGACAGAAATCTTTATCGTGCAATATTTGTCAGATTAGCATTGAGCATTGAGCCAAAGTTGAAGAGTGAAGAATTTTTCTTGATAAAATGTGAATGATAGCGAAAAGTCTGCATTCTTCTTCTTGCAAAAAGCCTTTTTCTGAACATTTACCGCAGGGTAGTGGTGTCATCCATCTCCCTCCTGAGCCTCTCCTGAGATGGGTTCTCCCTTCGTCTGCCTCTGTTTAGAAGCTGTGCATCCCTCCTTCCTCCCTCACTGCCCGACCCCCCCCTCTGATCTTCTGACCTGGGCCTCAGGTTAAGGTCTCTGGGCCTCCCTCTGCCTCTCCCCCGCTGGTCTCTCCTCCAGCCCATTACAGGCAGAGATCTTTCACTCAAAGGTGAGTGGGGCGACCCCCCCCTTCTTGCAGAGCTTTGGAAGTGTTTTCTAAACCCTCCTCTCCTTCTATCTCCGTCTCCTCCTCCATCAGGCCTTGGGGAGAGCCTGCGCTCAGTGCAGCTCATCTCATGATGGGGCGATGGCGTCCTGCGGTACAATTCCTCCAGATCTTGAAAATGTTGACGCCCAAGCTGATGGCCCTCAGAGAAAGGAGAGGACCTTCTCTCGTCTCCTAGGTGAATATCTTCTCTGTAGCTGGGCCGGTATTCATTAAACTCCTCCCTGGGGTGGGGGCTTCTGTGCAGGGGGATCCCGTCGAGTTCTGCCAGCACTTTATTAGGATCAAAGTCCGGCTCGTCCCATGGGAACCTTCGGGAAGGTCCTCTTGTAGTTCCATGCCTCCTGGGGCTAAATCTGAAAAAGAAACATTTCAACATTGAACAAACATGTCAACACAGGACTCAAGCAGCCACAGAATGAAGGACAGAGCTCAAATGGACAAACTTATGATGAGTGTATACAAAGTATTTCTGTGTAAGCAAACCCTATGCATTTTCAATGTTTCCTTACACGTGACACGCTCTACAAACAAACACACACACACACACACACACACACACTGCATCACTGTAATGAGACAACAGTCACCTGTAATGTGGTGAGCGTGACCTCGGCCTCGACATTTCATCAACCTGTGAGAAAAGGAATGTTTATCTGCTAAGATACAGGTGCAATATGACCAACAAATCATCTGACCACATGTCACTGCAATTATTAGTAAAGCATTTATTCAAATCATTTGAAATAAGCATAAATTCTATGAGCTGCCAGTTGTCTCCTCACAGGAGATGTTAAGTTATGTAAACTTAACAGTACTTGTATAAGATGCAATAGTACCAATACTTTCAGCTGCGTCTTACTCTATTTTTACATAGAAAACACAACTGTTCAAATATACAAAGGTGGAATATTAAACGTAAAATGCACATATGATAATCAGTCCGTTGCACAAATACACAAAAAATCGTATTCGTTATGTTTCCGTGAATGTAGCAACTGCCCGAAAACTGTGACTTTACCGTCAAATCACTGCAACTGTTTTCATTTAGACTTTTACTTACGGTCTTAAACTGCGAAAAACTGAACTTGTGACAGATTTCCTAAGTCAGTAGGGCGAAATTTAACATTTGAGAATGATCGACTGATAACTTCAGTTTACCGAGATATTTACCTGCTAATTGGCAACACCTTTACACTTCCCAGCATTTCGCACAAACCTGCTACATGTGGCACAGTGTGAATATTGTTCTAATATCAGTAAAGACGCATTCATTCTAACCCGCTGCCTAATTAAATAACTGTAAGCTACCTTTTCAAAGACATTTGAGCTAGTTAGCATGCTAATCCGCCGCCTGCTCATTTAAACACACGGCTAGAAGCGCTAAAGCTAAGTAGCAGCTAACATTGCGCAGTTGTCTTACCTCCGCTCGCGACGTGTTCCAGGTTCCCGCGGTTAACTATGACGAGGCTACGCACAAAAACACCGCGCAGGGATGACGTGAACAACTTCAACAATATGAACGTAAATGCAAATAAACGCATATAATCACAGACAAACGAAATATTTGGTGAAACTAGCAACTGTTTTGTCGTTCGGACCGTTTCCACAAGTCGCGAACCGGAACGAAAACAATGTTTCCGTTACGGATTTTCAGCATAAAAGATTTGACATTATAACTCAACAGTGCAACTCTTAAACTCTAAAAGCAAACCACGCCATCATTTTCAACTTTACGTAACACCGCGGTGGCTTAGCCTCGTCGTTAGATTCCTCTAAGTCAGGCTTAAAAACAAGTTTAACACTGCCTTTTCATTATTTGTTTTAAATATACTGATTGCTTTTAAATATTTTTGTGCCATATGCTTAGCACTCTTGCCATTTGTTTTATTATTGCCTGTTAATGTTATTTAAATGTTATTTATGTGCCATATGTAAAGCCATTTGAACTTAAATTGCTCTTTGCTGCACTTATTGCCTTTAAATGTCATGTCTTTGTCTTCTGCAAAGCACCGCCATTGAGAGGTGCCTTACATAGCCGCACTTTAGCATCGTCTGTCACTGCATTTTAAAAACGCCTCTGTGACCCCAGCAGTGAAGTGCACACGCAGCTTAGCATGACGTCTCTGCAGTGCTTTTAAAGTTGTGTGCATGATGCTGCAACAGCAGGTAGTACACATGATGATAGGAGGTCATAGACGAATTCTAGGCCAGGTTTATTATATCACTGCTTTGGGGTTGATGGTTTAACGACACTGGCAATGCTTTTTTAAAGTAATTTGGAGTATTTACTGTTGAAATGTTTTTGGAGATCCATGTGCCTCCTGAAATTAAATCGCTGATCACAAATTACCTTTTCTCCAGATGTCAATGGAACAAATAACAGAAATGGAGGAATATTACTTAACAACAGAATCTGAGTTATTCATGTGTTTTTTCTGCAGGACTTCTATTTGTTATTATTATTAAAATTATTACCCAAGCGCAAAACAGTTATGTTGTTGCTATGCAGGAATCTTGAGTCAAAATGCTTCATTCACTCCACTTTTTGCAGATTGTTTTTAATATCAGTGCAGCATAAAGGCAACACAAAGTGATACGTGATGAACTGCATGAACTTTTCATTAGAGATGTCAAATCTCTCATCATTTCGCCCGTCATTACGTGCTTAGTGTTTGATTCATGCGACTCACTGACACAAATACTTGGATTAAGTTTATTGTTCTTTTTCAGCAGGTATCCATGCACCACATCTACAATGATATATTCCACCAAGCTGCAGTGTCACAGAGTTACATAATATTGGAATAAACATAATGTCCTTTATTTTTATTTCATATACAAGGGGACCAGGAGACCCTCATACCAGGAAATCCAGCAGGTTCTGAAACGATAACATGGAGAGAGGGACAAAGACAAAGACAAAGACAGGACCACTTCATGAAGCAGCAGCACTGGCACTTCTTTTACACCATGTGGGAAATTTTTCAAGACACCAGGAATTTCCTCTCATTTTCGGTGCTTCTGAATCTAAATTTTGGGTCCTTGAGTATAGTTACCCCCCCCTCCCCCACCCCCCCATAGATAGTTTCTGGATCTTTGGTGGAAAAGTACAGAAGCCGAGAGAGAACGTGCCAAATCATTTGTAAAAGTGGATTTCTCAGCATCTTGAGCAAACGTCTTCTTAGATGACTCAGACTGATGCATATATTTTCCATAGCAAGGCGTGAAGCTGTTTCTGCCTGCATCAGGTCTCCATTCAACAGAAATGTTGGTTTCTGGAGAGCTCGAGAAAATGAACTCGTTATCCCCGGAAAACAATAAAATACGTTTGACACGGCCTCTCTTGGCTTCCGTAGAAAAGAGCCTGAAAACAGCGAGAATGAGGGCGACGCACGGAGGAAACAAGTAGTCAGCTCAGAGGTTTAAGGCCTGGAAGGCGATGATTGTGTGGTGGTGAACGCGGCGTTGCTTTCATTGGTGAGGTACTGTGTCGTTTGGTCTTCTGTTACCGGGATGGGCGGTCAGGTCTGTATGATGTAGGGATACGAGCATGTTCAGAGCAGCGAAACATGCGACTAAGTGCACACCACAAACTGCAGCTAATGCTGTTACAGTGACCGCCAAACAGATACACACAACACACACTGTGTCATCACTTCCTGACCTGCAGACACACACACACACACACAGGACTCTCCACCCACTTCCGCTTTACATAGGAACAAGGACACAGCAGGGTTACATTAGAAGCTGTTGATGTTTTGCCCCTCATCAATGTCAGTAAATTTACAGTAGAATTTAAAAGAAGAGAACAGAGTCAGGTCAGCTGTGATTTTAACCCTTTGAGGTCTGCAACTGTCATTTTTCTCAATTCATAACATCAAACACAGGTCAATGGACGACGGCTGTTGGAATCAACCTGCATAAATCTTGTTATACTGAGCATCAAACACAATATATCACTTTGTAAGGATAACCTGGATAACCTGGGCTTTCAATGTTGTGCACTTGAAATCACAATTCTGCGATAATGTTTTTGCCAAACTTGCAAAAAAAAACATTTGAATAAATAAATCATATTATAAATCAGGGGTTTATAGATTTTTAACAGTAAAAGTTTCATTAAGGTTTTTGTATAAATCAAGGCTTTCTTCATAAAGTTAGTGACATTTTTTGCAGCCATGGTCCTTCCGACCTGCTTTCCACCAGATGGCGTGGTTGGGCTCAGCGTGAGAGCCGTAAACATGAAGCCCCTCCCCTTCGAGGAGTGAGTGAAGGCTCTGCTGCCGACACAGACACAGAGAGGTGGATGGAAATGGATCATTATACGTATCTGTGGTAGAGCTGTGAGGAGGCGAGTTCAACACTGTGAATCACTGCCCCCTTGTGGCGGTGCTGTTTTATGCAGATATACAAAGCAGTTTCTGGGCGGTGGGCCACGCTGTAAGCCGCGACGAGGCTGTTTCTGCTTCACATCACACTACGAGTCACTAATCGTCATGTGATACACCTAGGAAGTCATCGCGACCCTACAGCGCCTCTATTGGTCTATTAACAAAAACACAGACTGGCGTAAAGCTATTTAAAGCAAGAGAGACGTAAACAAGGTGTGCTGGCGTAGCCGAGGACCTCAAAGGGTTAACACGTGGGAACCATCAGAAACACTGACAGAAAAAGCTACGACCACAGCGACAAACTGAATAATCCTCTGCTTTCCCCTCTGGATTAAACTGCTACACACTCACATCTATTTACAGTTTGACAAAAGCAGGAATGAGACCACAGCCGGCGTCACTGCAGCCACATTCTGAGGGAGCGGAGGTGGCCCATGTTGCCTTCAGTATTGTTCTACATGTCAGCAACGCGCTCTGTAAATGGAAAGCGCGTTGACGTGACCGAATCCGTTTCCTGTCCTGAGCACAGCGTTTCTACATTTATTTGCAAATTAAATTCCAAACCTTTTCCATAACTACCAACCAAAAGTCCATGATTGTATTTCTGCAGGGTCTTTTCTGCCATCTTTTTTTTCAACTGATAACCAGATGTTATTGAAGCTGTCAGCGAGTTTCATCTTCACTATTTTCACTTCTCAGCTTCTAGCTTGACTTGTCAAGATTTCGATCATTATTAAAAATGTCCTAAACTTTTATTTCCTCATTTTCCCAAACATTTCCTGGCCTGGAAAAAACCTTTACAAATTCCAAGACTTTTCCAGGATTTGCACGAGCGTAGAAACCCTGCTGCTGCATGAACCTGACCAGAAGCGAATAGTTTGTAAAGTCGTGCAGATGTTAAAAATGAAGCTTTACACGTTGTAAGCTTGTTTTTAACAATAAACATGTTTTGGTTAAAGCGTTGCAGATGAACGTGATGAGTGGTTGCTTTTCTCTTTTTATAAGACTTCCTTATATTCATCCTAGAGATGCTTCAACTTCCTAAATCTAAACGTTTCAAACCTCTTTAGAGAACGTTGTCTGCTCTCCCTCCTCTGTGGCATTAATCAAATGTGTCCAGAAGCTCTACAGTAGTGAGTGTGTGTTTATGTGTTAGACTTTGATAATACAGATGATAAATCAGGTCACTCCGTGTGGATGTGCAGGTTCAGGTGCAGATGGGGGTGAAGGTCTCTCAGTCTGGTTCTCCTGGATCCTGTTTGCTCCTTCAGAAAGAAGACACAACGCAAAGAAAACGTCAAAACGACATCACACTAATATGAACAATCGAATCAGATCAATAATAATCATGAGGAAGCCCAGGACTTCAACAACATCTTGTTTTTAAGCTCAGACGATTGTTGGAGGTGGGACAAACCTTTTGGCCCTATTCAGTCTTTCCCTTAACCTGCGTTCTTGTTATGTGGATATTCAGTTATGAGCTCCACCGAGGAGAAGCTTTTCTCAAGCTACACTACTACTTGTGGAAAAAAAATAGTAGGTTACTGGAAAAGCTACATTGTTTTGAAAATAGCTGAACTACTGTCAAGCTACTGAAGTAGTTCAGTTAGTAGCATAGCTACTTGTAACTAGCTAAGATTATTACTGAGATTGCATTGCTCTGGAAGGTGTACACGAGGCACTTGTTGGCGTTGGTGTGTGAGGAAGCTTCGTCTTCGTGTACCTGGCTACTGGACATCCAGGTTGCCCGGCCCGAGGCTGTGGATGAGCTGGGAGGACTCGGCGGCAGTGCTGCACGCCTGGATCAGCAGGTTCTTGTTAAGGTCCCCAGCCTGCAGCTTGGGGTAAGGGGGTGATTCAGCACCCTGACCCTGGCCTCGCCCATGGGCGTCCAGGTCCATCAGGTGCTCCAAAGGGCAGCCCATACTCTCCCCGTCCGTTCCCTCGGTAACCGGTGAAAACTCATGAGCGCTGGCCTGCTCGTCCCTGGACACTGGACT
Source organism: Lamprogrammus exutus (assembly GCA_900312555.1). Classification (NCBI taxonomy): domain Eukaryota; kingdom Metazoa; phylum Chordata; class Actinopteri; order Ophidiiformes; family Ophidiidae; genus Lamprogrammus; species Lamprogrammus exutus. Next base: position 12,772 of record OMOW01044492.1, read on the forward strand.
GATGGAGACAGACGGAGAGCTGATGACAAACAATGATGACACACACACATAATGTTTAATCGATTGTGCGTTCCAAAATGACAAAAATCACCTCTGATCATAAAAGTTATTTAGATAAAAGTTACATCATCTGAAACATGTAGAGGAGCTTTTAGAGGCTTGAACACGGCTCACGGCTCGCGTTCACGGCTCACGGCTCGTGTTCATGTTCATGGCTCGCGTTCACGGCTCGCGTTCTGTGCATCTGTGAGGGTAAACTCTGTGCCACACACACAACTTACAAAAAACCCCAAACAATTTCAGTGACCTAGTTTGGATGTAATTTCCCCGAAAATGATTTAATTTTCAATAATTCCAGAGTATCACTTTAAGAGTTAGAGCCAGACCAATATAGCAGCAAGCTGATGTTATGATCAGCTGATACTGATGGGCGCAGCCCAGAATGCAGAAAAATCACATCAGTGAAATTTGATTCCAGACAGACTGAAGTCCACAGCCCAAAACAAAGAGAGGAAAGGACAGAAAACCAAAGGTAAAGAACTGAAATGTTATTTAGAGCGACGGCCTGCTGTGAGGACAGACAGACTGCTGTGTGGACAGACAGACAGATGTGTGGACAGACAGACTGCTGTGTGGACAGACAGACCGGTGTGTGGACAGACAGACTACTGTGTGGACAGACTGACAGGTGTCCCACCTCACATCCATGGACTGAACTC
>OMOW01044500.1:2334-15300 GCA_900312555.1 Lamprogrammus exutus
CCTGGCCCCCCCCCCACCCCCCCCCCATTCTGCAGTGCATTCATCTCGAACGCAAACACTCAAAGTAGCACCTGGCAGTTCAAGTTCATTCTTCTTTTTTTTGGCCTCAAAAGAGTTTATAGAGACAAAAGAAATGGAGAGGATGAAGAAAATAAAGGAACATTATTTCAAAACAGTACGTTTTGTGTTGAACCTACACAAAAACGCCCACACAAGACTGGTTTTAATGCTGACCATCTGTTACCACTATCATCAGCGTGAAAGATTAGGGCGACAGTCCAACGAATACTTTAATTTAATGAACAAACGTGAATAGATTTACAGAAGATGTCACATTTGTGCAATTTCAACTCAAAAAGACAAACACCATTAGATGATGTTGTAAATTCATAAAAATTTCAGATGAAATTTTGCACATCTTGCAAAATATGAAGGGCCAACACACAACAATGGACCAGCCACGCGTGGGTTATTACCACGTCTGTTTTCATCATTCATCAATTTGTTTGTTCGATGATGAAAACAGAAACCAGATTTTGCAGAATATTCGGTGCATTTCTTTGAATGGGGCAGAACAAATAGCCAGACAGAAAACACAGACTCCAGGTTGAACACACTCTTCCTCAACGGTTCAAAGTGACATTCCAAAGGGATGCAGGACAACAAGACAACCCCGCCCACCCGACAAACATTCCTTCAAATATTGACAAAGACTGATGAAAAACGGCTATTAACGCTTTTGGCTGAGCTTCTGAAACCCCCATCATCCTGTACCCAAACAAGACCCGACGACAGAAAGCGCGGCACTTATTAGCACCAAGCTTAAGCCAGACTCGCTGAGGAGGAGGTGGGGGAGTGTGTGTGTTAGAATTTGCGTGTGCTTCTGTTTGTTTGAGCTCACGAGCAGAAAGCAGAGAGTGTGTGGGTGTCTGTGTGTCGTCATGAACTCGCATTGCTGGCGATTTTTCTGTCGTATGGAATGTCAGCGCGACCAGTGGTCATGTTTAGCACCCATGTGTGTGTGTGTGTAAATGTGTGTGTTTGTGTGGAGAAACAGAAAGGATACGCAAGGCCATTCAAGGTCAGGCTGAGCTCACAATATACATATGTCCACAATGTGTGTGTGTGATGCTGAACATGACACTTATGGATTGAGCGTGTGTGTGTGTGCCAACAAAGGTCAAACTTGGTTATACGACTTCTTCAAGGACACAGTAAATTTGCTAATATGGTTGGTGGTGCTTAAATCTTATTAGATACACACACATACAGTATCTAATGAGGATATCTGAGGATTAAGCAAATACTTTAAGGTAATATTTTGTTGAATATTGGCTGAGCAAAGCAGTGAAACAAAACTGCTACGCAACATTCCCAGCTACGCATATTGAACATCCACACGTGGGATACGAACATAGCTGTCTCCTCTCGGTTGCTAAGCATCTCCACTGATGCAATTAATGGTAACATGCTTTGCCTAAGGGCACTTTGTCAGTGAAGGAAGAACAGCTTTTCTCGCTCACTTCCCATGGTCAAATCTTCCACGTAGTCCTCAATTTGGACGAGTAACCCGGTGGGCATGATTCGAGCTCTTCAATTCTGAGTGAAAACGTCGAGATAATTAGCAAATAAACTGTAGTGTGTGTGTAAATTCTTCAACGTTACAGTTAATGAGTTGTTATATGGTCATATTTAATACATAAGTGATGTGAGCAGTGATAGAGAAATTGGAAGCAGTGCGAGAAGGTTAGTTTTGCCTGACACGTGGCCAAATTACCCATGTGTTTCTGTTCAAAAAGATGATCAGCATCCACACAGTTAGTGTTTTTCCTGCAATCCTTTTCAGAGGGAAACGGGCACATTTTCTTGTTCATAACCTATGAGCAAGGCGCCGCCAAATAAAATAAGCCAATCAAAATTTACGATCGGAAAAAACATTTCTTTTCTGGCAAATGGCGAATCCCAAAGGTTACGCTCACAGAAAAGGATTTAGTACGAGCACTGAAAAAAAAAGCAAGAATGCAATTTCCTCTACGCCTGCCAAGGCAAATGCAAACGAAGTGTGCAGCCCATTTCTGCAGCCATCGTGTGTGTGGCTCAAGCCAAATGCCACAGTCTTCTGCCAAGTGACTGACAGGCCAGAAAATGAACTACAAAACAATCAGTCAGTGGTGAATAAGCAAGTCTGGAGCGACTAAAACAACCTCTCATTGGCCAATGAATACTTTTAGTGTAACTACAACAACTTCATATTAGTGAATTAGTGTTTCCAGAGCTACTTAAATAAACGTATTAGTAAATGAATGGTGTGAAGTTGATGACCATCTAGAGTTAGAGAGGCACAGCAGTATCAATCAGCCCTGCTCTGCAAAGCTGATACTGTAGGTTTACCTACAAGGAAGGTTGCAGCTGTGACAAAGACACAACAGTTACAAGAGGTAATGACTTACATTCTTTCAATTTAGGGGAGAGTTTAGGCCAAGGCATCATTTGTGACGTCTAGCAACCATTTTCATTAATTTATCAGACTAGAACTACATTTTTTAAATTGGCACACCAAATAATGATTGGCGCTGCACCAAAATATGGCAGAGAGTAAACAAGCTTACCGGCGCCTGACTGGCAGCTGGTGTTTATTTCCCATCCAGGGTACAGTTGCAGTGCCGAGTCTACACACTCATCTATTCTCTCAATTTCAAATAATCCATCCCAGATATGAAACCAGGCCTTTTAGACTTCAAGACAGTTCTAGGATCTTATCTGGAGACTGACGTCAAAGCCCCTTTTTTCTCTTAATAAAAGAGTGTTTCATACCATCAGCTGGCAGCAAAGAAGTGGACTTTGCCTGTTCCTAATTCTCCAAAAATGCTTGTTGAAATGCAAAACACACAGTGATTACTGAAGGTTTTCCTTGACAGATGTTTTCAAAGCTGAATAATCCAGGTAGTTTATTTTAACTGAGCATTGACTATCCCACAAATGAGGCATAAGCACGACTTTAACTGACAGATCAAGAGGGTTAATTCATACTTGCTTTGCAAAAAGCCATTAAGAGCTAGTGAGTTGACATATTCCTTTGCGATCCCATAATCTATTCAGAGGACGCCAGATTCCTTATTCACTGGCCACGCTTTGTATTTATCATTTTCTTTCTTATTTGTTTGAGATTAAGCTTTAAAATTCTGGCCATATGCTGACATGTGAAGTTCTTTGATGTGGAGTTCACAGTCTCACTTTTATGTATTTTTCAACAAGGCCATCTTTGATAAGGAAACGCACCATACTATAGCTAAAGATACAACAGGAAGCTCGACCTCACTATATGACAATTACAAAAAAAATAATTAATGCAGGCTAGTGTAACTAAGTTAATGTTAATTATCTGGACGCATACAGTGACTATTTTCCCACTCTTCTGCTGTCTTCATAACACTATGAGACAAACTACACACTGCAGCCTTGATGTTCAAAGCTCTGAGTGGAAACCAGCAGTGTGTGTCAAACCCATAACAGGCTAACATGGGTCTAATATGGTAGTACAGGTTGGCAGCCAGTAATACCCAAAATCACAGAGCCAGTATGATGCATATAATTATTGTTTTTAGTTATGTGCAGCGCAGGTAATGTGACACTGACAGTATGGGGCTGAAGCAACACATTCATATCCCTTGCCTTTGTTTATGACCATGTATGTGTGGGTCAAACTGCTAGATGGAGAGTGAAACCAAACATGGAGGATGATGACAGACCCGATCTAGTGTTATTGTGGATTTCACATTTTAAAAGAGGCTTGATATGACTAAGGCTGTTTGTAAATTGGCAAAGTCAGGTATTATGTTAGTAAGACTAACATGGAAAACCAGCAGAGCCTCCCTTTTTGAAAAGTATAGAATATCGTCAAAAAGTACCGACGTAGTGTCATATTGAGGGGTCACTGCCAATTCTTACTCCTAACCGACTGTGTAGTAAACACACGAGACAGCGGCATTACAGCAGCTCCTATTTCTGGTGAGCTGATGACACTAGCTGCCAGTCAAGTCAGACGATGTTGCTGTCAGGCGTCATCATCTCCACTGTATGTGTGCACGACTCTGTGTGAGAGAGTGAGGAAAAACACGTAGACACCAATCATGTCCTGCACCACACACTCATTACTGCCAACCAAGTGTCGCCATGTACAAATATGTGTGTCTGTGTGTATGTGCACTGGTGAGGCAACTCGTTAACCACACATGGATGAATCACTATTGTGATCACTATTGTGACCTTGTATTACTAGATACAGATATACAAATAAAGCATTTAAAATTTATCTCTTTGTGTGTTGCTGGGCTTGTGGGTGCCTTTTTTGTGTGTGTGTGTGTGTGTGTGTGTGCATATCACTCTCTGCAGGCCTTAGAGTCAAGTTGCCAACAGATCAGCAATTCTGGAAACACCTCTCCAATTTGGCTCAGAGAGAGGAAGATGAGGCATGTGAGTGTGTGTGTGGGAGGGGGTTGGTATTTGACCAGTGAGTGTGTGAAGAGTTTCCCTGGTTATGTGTACGTGTGCGTGTGTGTGTGTTCATGTGGCCTGGAACAGGCTCAAACTTTCAGGCATGACTAAGTGTGTTACAGTGCAGAGCGGTTCTCCAGAGGGTATTTATGATTGGTCTAATGAAGAGGAACTCCTCTGGCCATGGCGCTGTCCCTAGGTGGCGAAGGTGTGTGTGTGTGTGTGAGCTTGGTGACAGTCCACCCCACTCTCACATAATGACTGTCAACTACATTTTTGAACAAGAGTCCAAACGTAAACCAACTGAGAGAATAAGGCAGACTGAAACCAGGCACAAGCGGAGCCCATCAGGTGCAGTTGAGACTTATGAGCCACTGGTAGAATCTCTTAAAGCTCCACCAGAGTGCAAACATACAGATACACCCAAACCTACCCCAGTATTGATAATGTAGGCTAGGTTACATAGGTCAACAACTAAACCATTAAAGCGTTAAGATGCAATTATTGTATCAGACATTTTTTTAAATATCATTTAGTATTTTTGCCCATTTAACTATACAAACTCACAGCGAAAGACAGTGTAGTTATCAGTAACAGATGCCAGTAAAGATAGCAACAGTAACAGTCATTTCATAACTAAGTGACCCATCATTCTGGCGTGCTTACAGCTGCGGTGCATGTGTGGCACCAGCTAAACAACGGTGCCATGTCTGCCAAAAACAATAACAACTCGGCGTGTTGAGTGACAGCGTCCGTGTACGAGTTGAACTTCCTCACCTTGTTCGCCGAGCTTCGCGGCTTCTCCGAGGCAGCAGAGCTCGTCGTCGCTGCTCTTCGCGGACGAGTCTGCGTTCGAATACACACACACACACACACAAAAAGCAGCCACTTACAAAAAACACGCAGGGGAGCGTTCACGATCAACTTCGCGGCGCTGCGTGGAGCCGTGGCTGCTATCGGGTTAGCATTAGCCCGCTAGCGCCCGTGCTGTCTCCTTAAATCAAGTGGAGCTGTCAAAGCTAACAAACTTACAGCTGCTGGACAGTTGAGGGGGTTGCTTACCGCACGTACAAAGCGTACAAACTCGGCACGGCAAAGGTGAGCGCCCATTCACCTGCCCGTGTAAGCCTGTCCAAGCAGCTTATCAATATTTCATTTGGTAGTAATATTTTGACAGTTACTTTGCCCCGCTTTGACAGACCTTGCATGGTGGAGGAGCTTACTCAACTCAATCACAGACAGTTGGACCACGCACTTCCCGACAGTTTGCCCGCAAAAACAACAACGACACCAACGTGCCAACTTACTGTCAAGAAAACGTAGTTTAGCCGCACTAACGAAAGAAGACCAAGGTTTGCAGAGGAAGCTATCCGGACTTGGTATTTGGCGATCCAGTGTCGCCATTGCTCTTCCTTCTTGTTGCTTTTTTCCTCTCTCTCTCTGCTTCGCACGCAGCAGGCGAAAAACGAAAGAACGAGACAGGCCTGACGTCATCGTCGGGCTACTTCGGCGTCGCTCGGGGCTCGTCGGGAGGTTGAGCGACAGACAGGGCGCTCTTCGTGAGTTCAAAAGTTCAGTTTAACCATGATCAAAATACAATGAAAAGGCTTCACACTGGAGAACACAACCAGCGTTTTAACTAAACGTTTTAATTATGTATTTAAACAAGTTCTGAAGCTGCGGTCCTATTACTGACAAAGCCTCCTTCCACAAATCCTCTCTCGTGTTTTTCTGTGTTCTTCCTCTGTATTGATGACTTTTTGGTCAATAGATGTCGCAATAACATTACTGATCAGTATTAGACTGGCATCCTCGCTGATCTAAAGGCTGTTTTAAGATTCACTATTAAATTGATGAAAGCCATAGCATAGTAATTTATATTGTAGTATCACTTTTGCATTTTGCAGATATATTCCACAGAGACTCAGTAAACAAACTCAGTTAAAATCAGGGGTTCCCAGGGACCACCAAGGGTCCTTTACAGGGGCCCCAGCAGAATAAAGTAGTAGTAATGTAGTAATATTTTAGTACTGCACAGAGCTTCCTCGGGACAACATGGGAACCCCTGAACATGAGCCTAAAATAATAATGATAACATAAAATAGAAGAACTCAATCAATAAATCCACTTGAATATTTCCTGGTCTGTCAGCTTCATTAAAAGCAGGTTTGTGGGTCCCACAAGATGCGAATGCAATGCCATGGGCGTTGAGTGGGTTAATCTCACGGCACTACACTGACCTCTTGTGGTTGAAATCAGAACCTGTATTTCAGATACAAAGACAGTCTATCTGGGAAAGTCACTTTAATTCATCTTTTGTTTCTCTTTTACAAGACACATATCTGCTTGTTAAAATGCATTTGAGATGGAGAAGACAATAGTGTATTCTCTTATTCAACGATTTTAACACAGTAATTTATATCCCCATAATCTCTCTCTCTCACACACACACACACACACACACAAGAACTGTCCCAAATCAATTACTCAACTGAACTACACTGATGAATCCAGAGCACTCACACTGCTGACTCCATGACACAGCATGAGGTTGCCCTTTTAGCTGAATCAGGGGGAGAGAGAGAGAGAGAGAGGAAATGAAAGCCTTAATGAGGGCAAGAAAATTAGTTTGATTTGTTATACTGTCAAATGAGGTCATGCATGCACACACACACACACAAAGTTTGATTCAACCTCAATGTGTTTGTTCCCCGCAATGCAATTATTGAGGTCAAAGGACAAGCCAGCAAATAAACTCCACCTCTTCTTTGCCTGCTTTCAATTTTTATTCGCCTTCTAGACCCTCTACATTTTTCATCACAAATGACCAGATCAGATCCATATTTAACCTGGGATGTTGACTAAGAATACATTCCGAGACGAGAAACTGCCGTGTGTATTAAGGAGCAATACATTGATTTAAAGCAATGTTAAAAAAAAAAAAAATCATCTTTATTGAAAAACAAAATTACACACAAATTCTACATGTCACAGAGTGAATGGAAGGCTTCTTTAAAGACAGTCAAGCAGGTTAAATGCATAGAAATCATTCACAAAACTATAGCTGGTTGGATGATGATTACAGGAGTGCAGAGGCATAACCAGTATACCACATGCATTTGTTGATTCATTTAACTTTGTCCTTGGGCATATAGCATCCCACTTATGTTTTCACTAGGACAAAAGCCAATAAACGACACCAAAAAAAAACAACCCAGCAACTACTCTAAATAACTGAAAATGCACAAAAAGTAACAGTTTATAAAACATACGATTAAACCATTCAATGAAACACTAGAATAAAAACAAAAAACAAAATCATTCATGTAACACTTCAAGCAGTTTTTGGCAAAATTGTAATGCAAATAAAGTAAGGGATGAATCTTAAAGAGATAAAGTAAGGAGGAAATCACAACTACATTCAAGATTGTGACAACAGAAACGCATTGAAGACACAATCGAGGAAGGTTTTCACCTTCGTGGTACCATAGAAACGGAATAAACCAAAGCCTGAGACGCACCTTCTTGGTTTATACTGTGATGGTGCTTTGAGGAACATCATAAACATATTAAGCACAAGTGTTAGGATATATGTTGAATGTACAAACTAAGCGAAGCAGCCTAATATAGCCAGTTCCCGTTGTTCCTTCTTTGGTATAGAATTACAGAACGAATGAAAATCAGTTCCACTTCCACTAGGGGGTGAGGATGCTAACTGTGAATGAATAAATGTCTTTGAGTCTTGAATCTGAATGTATACACAGTGTGCAAAAACAGGCAACTTCACGCCTCAATATCACAGCTCGGTCATATCAAATGTATACATAATACATTACAAGGAGTGTAATTCTCTGGGATGTGAAGTGTAGTGGTTACGATGTCCTTAACAGTTCATTCATGATGCCTCAAAGTGAGCGACAAGCCAGGTGCCATCCTTCTGTTACCTTCATCAAAATGTCCTTCATCAAAAAATGTCGAGAGTGGGTCACGGTACCGAACATTCATCACTCGCTAAATAAAGCTCCAACTAATAAAATGAAGTAAAATGAGATCGGAAAAAGCGAGGAAGTCCATCTTTCTGGATACCTGAGCTGCTGCTGCTTAAAGCTCGATGTGTGAATGCTAAGACGTATCTGCTGTGTGCATTACTAAAGCAAAGGAAACCACAGAGGGATTCATGTAAGAAGGCATATATGTATAAGGACTTTGGCGTGCTAACTGGAGAAAACGTTAAAAAATAGAAATAATAATAATAAAGATTCTACAGATGAAACCACGCTGTAGATGTGATGCTTCTTCTCTCCTCTACGTTTTCTATCAGAACTGTCTCTCCGCTCAAGTATAGCATGAATGTGCAAGGGATGACGTGGCAGTCACTTCAAGGTTACAAAACGCCACGTCAGGAGTGTGTTACCACTGCTATGACAGCGGTCTGCGATGGGTGGTACACTCAGCCAGCTGCGACTGAATCAACAATCTTCAGATCCAGTATTGACCATTTCCTTTCTCGTTCGCTCTATCCATCTATCTATCTGCTTTGTGTGCGTTTGTATTCGTATGAGTGTTTCTGAGTCTGTGTGCGGCGCGTACAAGTTGTATTTCTGCGTCTTGCGTGTGCGAATGTGTTTGTGTTTGTGTCCGTGCGTGTGTGCGTGCTGGCTGTACGTGTTAGATGGGCGCAGGGACCTGTTGCCTTCCAGGTCCGGGTTGCGAGGTGTATTTCTGAGAGTGCCAGCGTGTCTCCTTGTAGACGAACCAGGCATTGCCCGCCCACACAAACATGTTGAGGTAGCCAAACACCTGAAGGAACGGAGACAGAGTGAAAGTTTTGTTTAGTAAGACTTTAAGACAAGACAAGGAGGATCTTATCATGTTCTGTATATCTGGTGATGAGTGTGTCGGGTTTGTTCTGTAATGTCACGTTTCATCAAATGGATTTTAAATGGCACAAAACATGATATTTATTATTTCCAGGACATTTAAGGAATAAACTATTTGCTTTGCACGTTACACTAAGAAGGTTTACATCCACACTACTATACTATTGTTGTTTTGTCTGTACTGCGATTAAGGCAGAAACGCACACAAAACTAAAAGGATTCCATCGTTTGCCAAATATACTTGACTTGTTGCTTTAAGTGCTAATCCTTAACATTTCTTGCCTTAAAAAATCAAAATTAACACAAATTTTCCATGACGTTTTTGTTGTTTAAGTCATTCGACATTCCTGTGTTACACGCAGAGGTGAAGTTCAACAACATCTGTTTACACTGATCTCAAACTAAACAAACAAATACTGAAACAGAACAGGTTGCTTAAGTGTTCCAGGAATACTGAGTCTTTGAGAAGAATTCAATTGTTACTGCTCAGCGTCTCATGACTGCAAACCAGGCTGCTCGTCAGTCAGTATGTAACGCAGAGCGAGGATTTGCCGGTCAAACTTCAACAAATGTGAACTGTGATGGGCTAGTTTGCGGAACCTTTGTCACAGGAAATGAAGTGTTCCAAGTGTCAGCGCAGATGAATGACTGGTGAAGTAAATATTTATAGAGGTTGGTGCAAGTGTAACCATAGCCCTGAACTGTTCTGGGCGGGTTTCAAGATGGTCAGGCGATGTTACGGTTGATGTTGCCTGTCTGTATTTCCTCTCACCACAGAGATGTTGAGGGTTCGCATGTTAGCAAACTCCGTGACCTCACAGGTGACGTTGTTCCCCGTGCAGAGGGTCAGCGTGTTAATGATGCCCTCTGTGTCCGTGGCGTCCTTCACGTTCTGCAGGCCCTTGGCCCAGGCGGAAGAGCACACCAGCCACAGGAACACCAACGTCACCGTCAACACAAAGTCCTGGACATAAGAGGGGACACGTCAAGTCTACAGCCAGAACCTGTTACTTTCTGTTATTCAGGAATGACATCGGAAATATCCAGATATAAAAGGTCCGTTAAACTCACGAAAATGGGTCCGAAGTCGGAGTTCTTGTAGACGTGCATGAAGCCCAAATAGACCAACAGCGCCACCATGCTGTACAAGAAGCAGATGATGCCGACACCCACGAAGAACTCAGCTGAAGAGGCAGAGTCTCCCATCATGTGGGTGGTGGAGACAGAATGGTTACATAAAGTGGTGTTTCCCTCGATGAGTGGGACCTGGCTTAACCTGGACACAACACAACATGGAAGGTAGATTGGATTGTCTGATCCTGTACCTGCATTAGGGCGAAGTCTAAACCATAACTTTTGTGACGGGAAGGGAAATCAAAAATCAATATCGAAAACAGCACAGCGCAGCATTGACACTCACCTGAACGGGTAGTGGAAGTTGGCGTTGATCGTTTCATTCCTGCCCTCGCCACAGGAGACGGAAACGACGTTCCTCCCTGAGAATCCACCACAGCTCCCAAAAGCAAACACGGCCGTGAGCTGTTTGGACAGAGAGAGAGAGAGAGAGAGAGAGAGCGAGCGAGCGAGAGAGAGAGAGAGGGAAATTAGGGAAATAGTCGAGACTCATATGAGAACAATCTGTTTAGCTTTGGGAAAATAAGATTTAAAACAAAGAAACGAGATGCGGTAGAGAAAAGCTTATTCTAATCTAATGGGATAATGCAATTGACATGCAGTATAAATCACAACCTATTTTGTTAAACACACACACACACACACACACACTCTTGGTTTACTATAACTTCACCAGGGGCTCACATAAAAAAGCTGGCAACAAAAAGCACAATGTCAGCAGTAAAGAGCCCGAGAGATGGACTACTTCTCTCTAACTAACCTCTGAGTATAAAACTCACGATTCAACTATTTCATGACATCAGTTTGCTTGGGCCGTTTGCTTACAAAAATAGAAACACTTCTATTAATCCTAAGAAATCAGCCCACATTTATTTTTTTCTAATGGAAATCCCACTTTAAATCAACTCTCCTATTGTACTGAAGCAAAAGCAAACAGCCTTGACAGTGAATCATATGTTACAGAGTGTTTCCTTGTGGCATCTTGAAGAATGAAAAACGATGACATCATAAATAATGATAAACATTCATTATATGAAGAAAGCATGAATGTATATTGGCATGTATATATTTTGTACTTTTCCTCTTTGCATTGTATTTGTTATTATAACATATTATTCATGATTACTTTGAATAACATTTTATTTTATTCATTTTATCTTATGTGATATCTGTTACGTTTGTATGAAATCCTTACATATATGTAAAGCATTGACAGCTTATACCACCTTAAAAGTACAAAATGGCTTCAATTTGAATGCACATAAAGCGATCTGACCAACATCTACGTCATGAAAACTGCACATTTGCAGTTCTGAGCGCCCGGTGATGGGTAGGTGGTGGGTTTGCGACTGTTAGGAGGAGCAGGCACTCGTTAGAGCCAATAACAGCTCCAATAATATGCTGGCCTGAACTGAAAGAAATGGTTTTAATAATAGGATATAATGGCTTTATTTGTCTATGAAAGTGAGAATAGAGAGCATGTAGAGAGCGGGAAAGGGATTCGACCACGTGACAAAGGCGAAACAGCACAAATCATAACCTGCTGATCTCACCAGGACAAACCAAACCTTTTTAAAGAAATGAAAGAAACAGACTTATTCATTTCTGTTGAGTCAGCGCAATATAACACTTGGCTGTTCATCACAAGAACCACACAAACACACGCACACATGCAGTGTAGTGTACATGTACATATACACATACACAGTATACACACAGCTAAAGGCCTCGCTCCAGATGTTTCTCCAGATGTCACTGGCTGCCTCTTCCTGTTTTTCTACTTACACACACACATTCAGACACAGCCGTTTCTCACACATTCTACTTGTACTAACTGTGTCACACTCCTACTAAGAGGTCATCGGATCACAGTGTGAATAACTGTAACAAGGTCCACACACACACACACTCCACATTATTGTGCATTGAATTAAGGGTAGGTAGAGCTGTTATATCTCTCACATAATCTTGATCAGCGACAACAAAACCTTCTCCTCTGCTATTTAAAGAAGGAATGCGTTCTCTTCTTCTCTATGGAGGAATTGGATTAAAGTTTTGATTACAACCTCGTCGAGGTCCTCAATAACCGCTGAACAATTTCAAAAATGTACAAAATGTGGCCAAGTTTTAAATAATTCATTTTCTTAATTTTTCTCCCAGCGATATCTTGCTTAAATATGTGGTTTCTGCCTTTGAGCGAGACAAATCGATTCAAATCTGCTATGCTGTGGGTTGGGATGCGCAGGATTGAATGTATGAATTATGTGCATTCAAGTTATCATGATAAGGGTTAAATAAGAGTCACACAAGGCCAACACAAGTGCATACCTACACAGCCTTGTCCTGAGTCAGATGACTGTGTGTGTGTGTGTGTGAGTGTGTGTGTGTGTGTGTGTGTGTGTGTGTGCGTGTGTGTGTACGTGAGTGTGTCGACACAAACATAGATGAGAGAGAACAA
>OMOW01044579.1:1696-14950 GCA_900312555.1 Lamprogrammus exutus
GAGAGATGTCCTGTAGCTACATTTCCGAATATCATAGTTATATAATGTTCAAGTCTTTGTGATCCTATTTCAATTCGCAGCATTGAAGAAACTGTTTCCCTGTTACTTTGTGCAGTTGCTGCATCACTATAACACAGAAATTACTTTAATGTGAAATGACCTCAGATGAACAAAAACAGGCAAAACTGGTACTACCATTGCATGTCACCAAATAAAGAAACTTTGACCATTGCAGAGGAACCCGTGAGGAATCAACAACTATACCATTTCACAGTCTCACTCAGTGAAAATGGCTTGTGTTTGTACGGCACACATATCCAAACGCCACTTGAAACGTTTGCTTTAGTGTGTGATTGATACGTGATTTTATTCTGAAAGACCATTATGAGAGTGTGCCCAGAACGAGTGTCTTCCACTGATCCCGCGCCCATCACATTTCCTCTCCTTAAATTTGATTGCGTCTCGCACCAATAATGTTCCACACAGTGAACCATCTTCTCGAGGTTTGATTTACGGAGGATGATGGTGAAGGTCTGCAAGACACATCAGGAGCTTTGGAAAACAACCTGACAGTCTAAACCCAGGGCAGAAATATCGCCTCATGTTAGAATCATTTCAATTGGGCGAAAAGCCTGAGCCAATCATATCCCTGAATGGATGGAGGTGAACAGCAGGCCCGTGACATTCACACTGTTCTCCTGTTAACTGTGTAAAATAACAAAAATGAATATTATACGCTCATCTCTTACTCGACTGCGAGGAATAACATCTTTCAGCAGGTAACGGCGTTTATGTGTTTTTGTTGCCATTAAAATGGAAAAGTCTGCAGTGTTTGTGAGCGATGCTAACGTTAGCATCGTGAGCAGCGTACGGTCTGTTAGCCGTGTCAGCGTGTCTGGCTGCTCTGACCGAGCTCAGGAATGACTGGAGGTAATATAGTTTGTAACTAATCCGTAATAAAGTACAACATATCTGAACGTATAATCCATGAAGCTCGAAAACATCGGAAACCCTGGAAATGTACAGAATCCACCTTTGACATAAATCACATAAATTCTTTTGCCGTGTTTCATCAAATGTAATTTGCCTTTCACAGACCGATATTTGTATGATTTAGTTCTTAAGCATGTATGTCTGTACAGTCATTTGCTGTGAGATATTTAAAGTTAGTTTGATCTCAAACCACTGTATATGATGTTTCCATTTTGTGAATCACAGATTAATTCGTATCACAGTTGCATAGTCTTATTGCTTTTTAATGCATTTATTTTAATAGCATTCATATATTACATTATGATCAAATAATAATACAAATCTCGTCCCTTTTTGACATAAAATACATACCAAGGTGAAAAGATCATTTGTGGTTTACTGCTTTGATCTGTTCTCTCTCAGCAGCATCGCTGCAGCAAACCAAGCTGTAACTGGTGCCTCTCACTTGAGATTATTCAGCAGCTGGGTTGTGTCCAGAACAGTTGTAGGACCTCAGATTTCCAGATGTGGGCCCATTTCTTCACAAGCTGAAGGTTTAGGGTTGTACCAGCAGCTTCCCTGGCAGTACCAGCAGGTACGGACTAAGAAAAGAGGTACAGAGTATCAGCCCAAAAACATCAAACGCAAGAGGACCCACGGATGGATCAAGAGGATCAGCACACAAGGTGGCATTGAGGTGATTCTACGCCGCATGTTGAAGGGACGGAAATCGCTCACACACTGAAAGTTCCTGTTGAAAAAGAACAGTTTCTGGTTTAACTGAAAGACTTTCAAGAAACACAGGATGTGTTCAACAAATAGCCAAGAGTTTATGTATCCAATAAATTGGTGATTCTGGGTGTGGCTTGGGATTGGTATTCCCATCGGAGTGGCACTGCGTGGGAGGATGGAAACTGGTCTTCCAGAAACACATTTCATTTGCTTTTGGTGAAAAGCCTCAGTTTAATTCTGTTGTATGTGATGGGGATTGAGTCAATGCGGGTTAAGAAATGATGCTCAAAGATTATGTGTGTTTAATAAAACAATCTTCTGTCAATCTGTGTTTCATCTTAGTTGTTCTATAAAAAAAACCCACAGATCTGTGAAGGAAGAAGTAGTAAAACAGAATGTCAGAGAACCAAGGTTCAGGAGACAAAATTGTAACCTGTTGTTGATATCAATTACAAGGCAGACTTGGTGGGTTCACAAGGTGGTTCAAGACTTTACGTAGGTAACGTTTACTTCACTTGTATTATTATTATTATTATTAGCTGTATTCTTAGTGAAACTAGTTGGAGAAATTAGGCTATTTATGGACAGTGAATCTTCATTCATTAACACAAGATACAATTGCAAACTAGGTTCGTTTCAGTCATAAAGTGAAATTTAGGTTAAAATAAAACCTAATAAAAATAAGTTAATATATTTGTCAGACTTGCTAATCATATAATGTGATGCTGGGGTTGTTTTCATGACAGGCCCCGCCTTCTATCGGGGGATTGGTCTCTCTTAAACCAATCAGCGTGCGACTTTCCCTCTGTGGAAACGTCAATCAGTCTTACACCAATGAGACGTCAGGATTCGCAGACGTCACCGACCCCTTACAGGCAAACAAAAATGGAGTTGACGAACTAGTAGCAAGTTAACCAGCAAAAATGGACCTCTAGTAACAATTTCACCTCAACCACGGTTACACTGGTGGAAATTTCCGATTTATTAAATTTGCGCGATTCAGTTTCATCAATATCGCATTTAGTTTATGTATTTTAGTGACCGTAAGGGGCTGTCGAAGTGGTAAACAAACTGGATTTGTGGCTACGACAAAGACAACCAGGCTTAGAAGCTAGCTAGCGATCGGCAGCGTCTGCTCCTTTTCAGTCCCGTCAAAAATCAAGTGTTTAGGTCACGGTACTCGTTAACGACGCAAGAGCCGGAGACTTGGACAGACATGGAGAAGGTATGTTAACATGGAACCAAAACAGTCTATTTACAGTCATTAAACTGGCTTTAATGACCCACGTTTCATAGGTTGGTGTGTGTGCACACTGTTAATAGACACTTCTAAATATAACTGGGTAGAACACGTGTTATACTGGGTTTTGTGTGCCCAGGAAGTTAATGTCCTGACTGTCCTCACTTAGTGTCACAACTACGTATAAATAGGTAGAGTGATTTATTGATCTCTGTGGGAAATTGCTTTGTTAAAACTAAATTAAAAACCAGTTGCACCACTTCATATTGATGGTAGTAGTCGTTATAGTTACCGCAAGTCGTGGTGGTGCAAATACTGCTCAATAGTGGTGGTGCCTGGTGAAGATACAGTTGCAATGATGTAAATATAAAATGTAAATCATCCATTCCTGGTGCTGCGGGTGTAACATCTCCCATAATAACTAAAAATGGTTGTTTACTATATGTGTTTATCTTAAAAATGATGTCAGTGTTTGGTACTGGCTTTGAAAATCCAGTCCTGACACAGATGTGATTGGTGACGTCACACCCTGCAGCGCTCCTTGTCACGGCAGAGTTGAATAAGTGTGTTGCTGAATGTGTTCTGCTGTTTGATCAGTTGGATGTGGAGAGGGTGTGAGTAGTTGTCCATGATACATTGTCCCCCCCGCCCCCATATCACCACAAGCTCTAGAGGTCAGCAGCCAATATGGTCACCTACAAGAACCACTTCACCTACATACAGAAGTGAAGAAATCCTACCAATATTTAAAGTACATTTGTTAGTGGTAGGGTTATGTAGGTTAAACTTGCAACCATGCGGCCATATTCCCAGAAAACCAAAAAAGAAGTACCATGTCGGTGTCACATGATACCAATCGACCAATCACATCACTATTGTGTTTCCATAAGCCTCCTTCCCACAAGCCTTGGCATGTTGAAATGATTTCCCCATTGTTTCTGCTCCCAGGCAGAGTTCCTGAAGGGACTACCTGTCTACAACAAGAACAACTTCAGCAGGTTCCATGCAGACTCTGTGTGTAAAGCGTCAGTAAGTGCCCTGATCATATTTTGTCTACGCGCATTCAGGGTCGGACAACTCTTAATTTGCAGAAAATGTTCTCTAAACGAGAGCCAATTTACGGGCTGATGTGGTTCTCGATCTTGTTTTAGAACCGCCGACCATCTGTATATCTTCCAACCCGGGATTATCCTTCAGAGCAGAGTAAGTGCACTGAGTTTTGAGGTTGTTCAATGAGCAGATGGGACAACGCCCACTACCTTATTGTCTCTGACAGGAAGGCATTTTTGTGATCTAACCAGTGTTTGTTTTCCCCTCAGTCATAGTCACAGAGAAGACAAACATTTTACTGAGACATCTTCATCAGCAGTGGGATAAAAAGGTACATTCACCAAAGCAAAAAGGAGAAACATTGGCGGTAATCTTATGAAACAGTATAAGACAGTGGATGGGTGATGGTTTAATGGAGGTCTCTCTCTCTCTCTCTCTGTGTCCTCAGACTGCAGCTAAAAAGCGAGAGCAGGAACAAGCGGAGGGCGAGAACTCGGTGCCGCCGCGGAAAATTGCCAGAATAGACAGTCGAGATTTGCACGAGGATTCGTAGAGTTGACGTGTGCGATCGATGCACACCTGGCAAAAGACTGACCCACACAGACACGACACACATGCGCAGACACACTCGCTCATCCTCTCAAAACGCAAACGCAGCAATGTTGGCATCAAGGCACACGAGGAATAATCCAGACCACGGCGGCAAAGACAGGAGCTCCAACAGCAGACGCACTAATTGCTCTTTTGGTCTATTTGCATTCTGATTTTCTTGTTAACCAATAATCCATTTTTCTCTCCCATTTTTAAAAAACTGTTTTTGTACAGTATTTCATTTTTTTTGCAGTTTAGAAAATAATAACTTAAACGTAGTCAGTCAGCTGGACCTTATGCATGTTTTAAGTCTATAGAAGTGTTTGAGTGGCATGCCATGGTTTGCGTTTCCTGCTTCCTGTAGGACTGATTTAATAACGTGCTATACAGTGGCCCTTAAATATCTCACCCTATATGTGATTACTGTGATTACAGTAACAGAAAACTATTCAGGGTTTTGTTGTGTTTAAAAAAAACGAATATCTCTCCCGATGAACAGATTTGTTGCCTTAAATGCACGTGAGTGTGTTCTGTAATGTCTTAGAGTGCTTCCTAGGTTTACATTGTTGCATCAGGTGAAAAATGCGCCATTGTTGAATTGATACCAGTTTGTCTTTGATAGGAGGACACATTCAGGTCAATACAGTCATACCAGAGGGTGCAAATCCTTCTTAGTACAGTGCGACCTGCAGATATTGTAGCCACATTGTACGTTTGATGCTCAGTTACCTGCTTGTTCCTTTGTAAGTGCGAGCGTGGCACATACCATAGACGGGTTTGATTGCAGGTATTTGTAAATTTAGACTTTGCTTTACTAAACTAGTTGACTTTTAAGAGCTGCTGCTGTCAATCCCTCTTACAAATGTGCCATTCACATTTGATTAAATCAGTTTATTATTCGACTTGCAGGGAGTGAAAGCTTATTTTCCAGTAACAAGTTCGACAACCAAATAAACACAATTTGTTTTTGCTGCTTCCTGTAAATGTTGTGAAGTGTAACTGTAATGCTCATCAAAAGTTGTGTATTTGTACAGTGTGTGTGTAGACTGTGCTTGTTTGGACCCAATATCAGGTAGCAAGACATGTACTCACTCTGATTTTGTCTTCCTCAAAATAAGCCATATTGTGATTTCGCTTTGTTAACTCCAGTGGTTCTCAATCCTGCTCCTGGGGACCCACAGTTGATTTACTTCCCAACTCTCACCTGTGGTCACAAGCTCAGTGGTGAACGAAAGGATGAGATCGCAGATACAAGCGGGGGAAGTGAGTTTCCTCCACAGGGTGTCAGGACATCTGGAGGGAGCTCGGAGATGGACCGCCGCTCCCAGGCACGGAAAGGAGGTGGCTGAGGTGGTGGATGGATGGATGGATGGAATGTGTGTTCAGCCAGTGAAGATCTGGGAGGAACCAACTCTTTATTAAATGAGCTCATCTGATTTAGCTGATCAGTTGTGTTGGTAACCAGCAGTGGAATTGAGAACCACTGTTGCCGCCAAAACTTTAAGCCTGTTATTGTATTTTATGGAGGGATGCTGAGATTTGGTAACAAACACATTTTGCTGAGGCCTGAACTCTTGCACTTATAGATGTTTTTTGTCAATCTAAAAAGTTAAAGCTGCTTCACTCGCTCATTACACCATGTGGGAACTGTGTTTACTACATTTTCAATACGTTTGTACATTTGTTACAGACTCAGCTCACCGTTTATCAACCTGGATGGTTAAGTTAGCAAAACTAAATTCAACACCCATACATATTCACAAAACTACAATCTTTATGTCCTGTGATTTATGCTACATGTAATTGTTAATACATTTATACACCTTAGGAGCTACTTTGCAGTGTGATGATTCTTCTTTGGTTCCATACTTTGTATACAGTCACCTTGTTAAGTTTGGGACATGTTTGGCATTTCAATTCTTTTGCTTAGAGTTGTCACTTTCCAATCTTGTTCTTGTGTAGATGACACATTGATGTCTATAACTAAAATAAACAGCCACATTTTCTGTCTGAAATGAAGACAATGTCGTGATTTATTCATTCAAAACACTGATTTTAGTATTGTCTTTGCTTATTCTGGTTTTCACAGTTGATATCTGTCTCAAGAATCGGACGTCAGTGTATCGGCTCATGATGGATGTTTATTCAAGTCAGATTTATTTGCATTAGAGATACATTCACAAATCTATGTAGTAAAATAATTCATAGAAAATCAAAGTTAAGAAAAATAGAATATTTTTCATGGTCACAGTGAGTATAATCTGACCTATTGCAGAAGAATACAGTGACTTTGATGGTGCTTCACAACTGAAAAGACACAAATGTGTGCGTGCACGTGATGCGACATGCATTCCAGACAGGTGTGAAAGTGAGAAACCAGGATTGGGAAGCTTCTGTTCACATTCTCTGACAAAGGGCCTCATTGATGAGCAGATCCTGACTTCACATCAACATCAACATTGTCACCATCCTCATCACCTTCCACATCATCTAATCTTGTGTTGCTGAAAACCAGGCAGCCATGCAGTATTAGGTTATTGAAGCCCCATCAAGGAGTTAAACTGTACATTTTTACATGGAAGCAGTTTAGTCAAGTGTTAATAGATACAGTATGATGCTCTGTGCAGTGGGTTTCCTCAAGTTTTAACACTCACGGACCTTATATGTGGTCCTTGTGACTAACACAGATTCTCCTACAGTGCAGGTGCTTCATTGCCTCAGAATACTTGCACTTTGCACTCCATGGTAATATTACAGTGGCAAGGATGAAACATTTATTAACTCTTTGAGCCAGAGTTTTCTAAGTCAGTGGATTGTCTTGTTTCTCCTTTATCAGGCTCATTAGAGAGTAGTTCCTCTGTGGTTGTGTTTAAGTCAGCCCTGTTAGATGGAGCGTTAGCAGCCTGGGCGGGTGGCTGAGTCCCATTTGCACACACCACCGTCCCCTCTGACTTGCTGAAACTGAACAATTTCCCAGGACTGAATGTCCTGTTGGGTGACTGTGACCTCTCCTGGCAACCAGAGGCAGCAGAGGAGGTCGCTGTGGAGCCTGAGGTCGCGCTGACTGCAGCGGCTGGGTCTTTTTTCACCTCGGGAGACTTCAGGAACTTCAGAAATCCAGGAAGCTTGGCCTCTCCGCCTGTCGGGGACTGAGCTGGAGAGCGTGAGGCGCCCGAGGAGAATTTCCCCTGGAGAGGGATGATCTGCTTTAGCTTCATCACATTGTTGTTGCCTAGCAGAGAGCTGGGTCTTTTAGGTTTGTCTCCTGGCTTGCCTCCTGACGATTTGTCGTGGTGATGTTGGTGCTGCGTGTCGGCCTTGTGGTACTCGCTCTCCTGGCGAGCCTCAGCCTGCAGCTCGGCCTGGCGCTGCAGCTCCTCCTCTTCGCGGCGGCGCCTGAGCTGCTGTTGGTAGTGCTGCTGGGCCTGCTGCTCATGCTTCTAAACGAGGAGGCAAGTGAAAGGCAGATACAGAACAAGGAGACACAAAGAATGAAGTGAGAGAAAAACAATGTAAGACAGTAAAGGGTAAAGCAAATGAGGAAAGAGAGAAGAAATTAGGATAAGAGTAGATGAGCACATTTAGCAGTAGAAATGTGTGCGCAGTACGGTCAAAATTTAACTGATAAATATGACAGTGTCAGTGATTTAAAGATTAAAACTAAGGCTACATTTACACAAACTATATCTGACTTTTAAGTGGCTCATGTGTCATAACCGTGTTCACAACCTGCATGCACAAGCAAAGACTTAGTTTCCAAGATGGAGGTAAACAAAACTCTGCTACGGATGCAAATGAGACAGAAGGAATGGTACAAGCTTTTGCTTTCCAAAGCCTCATTAAAGGTCTGCAATCAATTAATTATAGTTCAAGGTGCAGAAGAAGTCAGAACAATTGATGCAGCCTGGGCATGTGCAGCAATAACCACAGCTTGTGCTTTACAGTCTTCACGATAAGAATTTGCCATACATCAAAGTCCACATCTAAAGAACTCACTAATGATGTAATATAACACTATACAGACAAACATAGTTGGAAACACAGCTATCACTCTAAATAAGTGATAAAGGGCTGCATTGGGATTACTGATACAAATATACAGGGTTTTGGGCATTTCAGACAAAGGACACTAAGGGAAACATAGAAATACAATATAACATAGCACAAAGTAGCATCCAACTGCAAGCCTTCAAGTCTGTGTTGGCGAAGGTCTTTCAAGCTATGACTCAACTATACCTTGAAAGCTTCCCTTCGTCGGTACTCTAGCTTGGCCATCTCCTCTGCTACCCAGCCAGGGATATCAGGGATGGCAACATGGATGATGTACTTTAGGAGGATTGCAAAGTGCTGTAAACCACCAAGACCACAAGGGACAGGGCTCAGACAGTTACATTGAGGCGCAAACAATCACATTCTCCTCCATATTTTTCTATACACAAAATCTCTTACACACCACAAAAGGTCCTGAGAGGTTTTGAAATTTGCTGGAAATCTGATTTTGATGGTGTTCATCCACATAGCAGTGCTTACCTCCAGTAAGACGATGGAGATGATCGTCATCTCCGGACTCAACCAGGGGAACAGGCGCTGCAGCTGACCGCACTGACCAATCAGGTAACAGTTCACTATGATGGCTATCAACCCCATGGCCTCCATTGCCGTCTGATGTTGAATGACACCGGGAAAGTGCAAGAGAGGCAGATGAAATTTATGATTTTTGACACACTATCAGATGGCCCACCATGAACAATGTGATGTGTTTGTGGCTTTTCTATTTATCAAACCCCGACATTCTGACCTGCCACTGTCCAATGCTCTCCACCCTCTGTCCGAATGGCCTCTGCAGGCCGGTGCAGAGCTTCAGTGCGTCGCTGCGGATCTCGATGATGTTGTTGATGAGAGCACACATGGCCGCCAGAGGGAATGCAGAGGAGAAGAGCACCACGTAGCCAAACTGAATGAACATCTCTTGGTAGTCCTGAAGTGTATCCTGCCAGGGTCAAATGTCATAAAGCAGTGAAAGTTTTTTCAGAGGAGATATTGTACGCAATCAAACCAATATAATTCATAAAAATATAACAGAAGCTGCTCACAAATAATAAAAGAGACAAGAGTCACACCTCGTATGTTTGCATGCAGCTTTCAATCTCAGCCTGCGTCAAAGCCACAGTTTTTGGTTCCTCCGGTGGATCGATCCATGACTTCTTGTCCTCTTTCCCTTCACCTGCGCCCTTCCTTCTGTGATAGTCACATTCCTTTGGGGACATGGCTGCATTCTCCTTGGTGTCCTGATAAAATTGGTTTCAGGTTAGGGATCGTTTCTGTTGATCAGAGACTTCGTCAAATTGCGAAAAAGAGAAAAAATGAGGGAGAAAACATATCCACTATGTCAAACCCATCGGTCCTGAACTGCCCTGACTGCTTCATTTCTGACTGGTCCTTTACTTCAGTATCATGTTTACATCAACATCTAACACATGAATTTACCTACATACACACATGGTTAGACATACTCACAAAGTACGAGCACATTGAAATATTGCAAAGGTTTCAAGAAGACGTCTGAATCAAAATAATAAATTAAAATCTGTCCATGTTTATTCTGCATAATTTGGATATGATTTAGCACAATTAGGTTGCAGAGTATGAAACGGTTCCCTCAGTTGTTCCTTTACTTGGTTGAAACTTTCAATGGTGTAGCACACATGGCTGATTTTTTTAATACAATTTTGATGTTACCAAATTTAGATGGTTGCTATACTGCCACCATCAGGAGAATTGCCCCCATATTTCAGCATGTCATTTGGAAGCAGACAAGGCTGTGCAAAATATGGTGAAAGGGCGACGACACGACATTTCAGAATCAAACAGGCAGTCTACATACTTGAGTCGACATCTCACATTCGCTGTCCTCTTCACAGCTGTCAAAAATGCTGGACGGATCCATCCCTTCCTCCACCATTGTGGGACTGTCCTCAAGGAAACTGTCATCTACCGCCTGTGTTTCCAAGGCGACGTCCTGGTAGTCCACCTTTTCTGTGAAGCTCACTTTGCGGTGCTTCAGCACGCTGTCAGTCATGTCCCACTCTTCCTCTGTCAGCCTGAATCCAGCTTTGAGATCCCCTCGTCTCTTTGGCTCTGGGTTACCGTTAGCATTGTGACTGACGGGGATCCCCCTGAGCCCCAGGAAAGAATAGGCCATCATTGAAGCCTGGGCCTTTCCTAGAGCCAGGCGGCCATATTTGAGCATGATGGCTTGGAGTAGCTCCCACAGCACCTTGGGGGTAAAGACGCCTAGCTTATTTTGTTCATACAAATATGGCTGGAGAACCTCTTTGATGTTCTGTAGGAACTGGCGGAAGATCAGTAATGTGGCGAGCATCTGCGAGGAGAGAGAAAGTCCTGTTACTGAGCTAAAAGGCAGAAAACAGAAAACGACACACATGCACATTTCCAATAATGTTCTGGAAAAATGTAAAGTAATTCTTGATTCCAGTCGTAGCAGCCTTGGAGAGAAAAACAGCCCTGCACTTTTGTCTGTGATGACCCTTGATGATATTTCTGACATGGTTACAAGTGTGTCAGAAGCTCCTTCTCCAAAACCCTGTCACCCAACATGGGGCTCAAACCCACGACCCTAAGTTTAAGAGTCTCATCCAATATTGACTGAGCTAGCAGGGCTTACAGTAGTTTCTTGCAAAGTAGTTAAGAATTATGTATTAATAGTTAAGAACAAGAAAATGTAAATGAAATCTGTGTTGGAAGAAATTTTAGAAATGTAGATTTAAAGATTTCTTGAGAAAATACATTGGAAAAAAGTAAAATAAATCATTGATCTGAGAAAGGTCTTGATTTTTCTGGAACAATATGAAAAATGTCTTTCTTGAAAAATTGTCCCAAAAAAGGAATAAATTCTCAAAAATAAACTTGATTATAGGAAGAAAAAAGAACACATATTTTTGTTTCCAGGTTTGGAAGACATTTTTCATTCTCTGTAGTAAATACTTTTGTACTGCAGGTTTTTATGTGGAAAATGAGAGCAGAATTCAGTAAAAGGGGCACAGACTCCTATTTTGCCAAATCAACACGCTCGACTGACCACTGCTGTTTGACATGCTGAAATGCCTGATCAATAGCACAAACACTTGGGATTCTACCTCATTAACTTGCAACTCACTGTATGTTTTTCACATGGTTACATTTGTGTCCTCAAACTGTTGGATGTTCTCAGAAGCTCCTTCTCCAAAAGCCTATCGCCCAACGTGGGGCTCGAACCCACGACCCTGAGATTAAGAGTCTCATGCTCTACCGACTGAGCTAGCCGGGCTTGTAGATGTTGATATCTCAGATCAATACTATGCGTGACCTTACTGATAGTTGTTACCTCCTTGAGTCGCTCCATGTCCTTGAGGTAGAAGCCTATGTAGAACAGGCTCAGGTAAGAGTTGATGAACTCAAACTGGGAAACAAAGAGGAAACATTACAAAAAGTCAAACACTCATCAATCAAAAAGAATTGTCTCAGTGCAAGGCTGACTCACAAAAACCATCTTGATGATGAGATTATTCTCATAGGCACTCTGAAGTCTGTAGTTCTCTGGAAGACAAAAATAGCACAGCAATGTTACTCGGTGTGCAGCTGAATGACAGTAACAAGGCAACATTTATGCTTGCATTGCAAATTCTCCATTTACAGAGCAAAGAGCTTTGTTACAAAATGCCAGGGAAATCCACAAGGATAGAAACTTTCTTGCTAAAAGTTTCTACACCAGTACCCACATCGAAACACAATGTACTCATTATTTACTTAGATAGATAGATATACTTTATTGATCCCGCGAGGGAAATAGTCAAATTTTAATTTACATTTACATTACATTTACTCATTTGGCAGATTCTTTTATCCAAAGCGACTTACATATGAGAAGGCGTTCCATTGCCTAAATTTAATTTACAAGCAAAGATGCGATTTTCAATTATGTATCAGTAATCAGTGGTTCTTAAACATTTTGAACCATATACCACCTCACCATAAAGGGACCAACTCTAAGCAAAAACACATGCGTGCATCTTTGCTGTATTGAAAGTGACAAGTTTACAGTGTGAGCACGAAACATTAATGGATGTGCGAATAATTTGCCAGAATATCAGAATTTCCATCGATTTCAATTGCTGAATTTTCCAGTCATCTAACATACCACAAGGCACGCTTCATGTAACACCAGTTGTACTCTTACAACAGTTTGAGAACCAGTACATTATATAATATGTCAGAAACACATTGCTTCAACTTATCATGACTCGAATGTTAATTGTGTGTTTCTTACCCATGTCATTGAGCCAGTAGGCGATCTTCTTGTACACCTCATCACATATGGTTACAGTTATGGCCAGAAGTATCTTGGGGAGGAATCTTGTGATACCAGGCAGCTCCTGAATCTCCATCACCACTTCCTGCGAGGTGAAACAGAAACATTACAAATCATTTTAATAAATAGTATTTATTCTTGTATGCTTCCTAATATTCCAAAGACAGGCATTTTTAAAAGCTGTGACTGTGCATGAGTCATAATACAGATGTAGACTCTGTCGCCTGTGAATATGATCGATAGATCGGTAGTGGGTCGTGTAGGAGAGGAGCGGGAATCTCGGCGGTCGCGTACACCTGTG
>OMOW01044823.1:6184-16807 GCA_900312555.1 Lamprogrammus exutus
TTACATTCTTTGACCTGGAAAAGAGCAGATGTGATTGTGTTTGTGCTATCCTATCACAGCTGGTCTTTTCCAGGTCAAAGAATGTAAATGGAGCCCGTTGCCCTCTGCCTTAGGAACGGTTGTTTTAACCTCTATCCACAGTGGATCCAATTCTACACAGACAAAGCTGAATATAATGAAAACCACATTAACCATGTTTTATTATTATTAGTTCCAAATACTGTATAACAGTTTTGGTGGCAAAATATTTGAATTCTCATTCCAAAAAAACAGCAAATACTTGAATCCTTAAAATGGAACTCGGGACTGGCTGTTGTCTATCACCACCACAATGTCTGGTTGGTTTTCCAGTACTTGTCTGAATCTGGAAGTCTGACAGGATCTTAGTCCTGTCATTCTCAGCCACCCTTTGAAGGGTCTCCCATTTGGACCTGGGAAGCTCAAGTCTGCAGATGTTTCTTGCATCCTGCCACTATTTGCTGGAGTGTCACTGGGCCCTTTTTGCACATCCTGCCCCTTGTATCTTACCTGGTATGATACACCCCTGCTTTGATTGACATGGTGTTCTGTGCCTGTTCTTGTGTTGCTATGATCATTGCCTTCAGCGCTGCTTTTTTCTGGATGTCAGCCACTGCCACTATCTGCAGATCCTGTAGAGGGGCTTGTGTTTCCAAGCCAGGGCAATGTACCAATAAGTGAACGTACCATTCATTGACTAAACCAGAAAACCTGGAATTGATGGAATGCTACTACAACAAACAGCTGGTGCTAATATAAATACAACCAATTTCAGATCCACTCATTTACAATAATAATAACATGGTGCTGCCTGAAATGGACAGTCTGCTGTGAATGAGTGTTTCTCTTATGGGGCTCAGATGTTCTGTTCATCAAATGCTGCAGTCTTGTTGAATCATCATTCTGCAGGCCTCTGTGAAGGCAGTGCAGCATGCAAACATTGCTTACACCTTAGTTTCAAATCCAAAAAACACACTGTGGTTAGAATGCACCTTATTCCAGTTACAAGAACTCTGACTCGGAAAATAAGCTGTGTGCATGGGTAAGGAGTAAAAATAGTGGCTGTATTTTCTGCCATGTGAACCTTGGAAAAGGAATCCTGCTGGTTTTCAGAGGTTGGAGTGAAGGTCCACAGTGTGTGGAGGACGTGTTATCACACTCTGAAAAGCACACCCAGGCGTACATAAGCGAAACTATAATAGGTACAGATCTTGGACGGAAACAAGGCCCATCTTTTTTGTGCGTGTGTGGTCTGAAATGCTGTGAGGAGGAACAAGAAGTAGTTAAAGTTGGAAACTGGCCCTTTCGCTTCTCAGAAAGTCTGATGTGACGTTTCCATTGACCTGCGTTTTGCGCAATTTGAGGTTGTGAATTGAAAAATGGGTAATGGGAAAGTAAAATCCAGAGAGAGAAAAAGTATTGCAAAAGGTTTTTACACTTGTTTGAAGTGGTTTTTGTGGTGAGTCAATAAAGAAGGTTTTGCAAAACTGAAATGGAAACAGACTTTGTGAATAGGTGGTAACATATGACCTGATTGTGTGTGTCATTTGCGGGTTGGGGTTGATGGATGTCTGCAGAAGATAACATGCCATATGTTATGTGTGGCCCAAAGAGCAGACTTGGATTTTCTTGAATTTATTCCGTGAAAAATAAGTTGGGTCTACAGCTGTTCTAGATGGAAAGCAGCAGTGCAACACAAGAATTTATCAAGAGAAGCTGGCAAAAGCCGATGCGAATCATTGCGACCAAGTGGAGAATCAACTAAACGCATGTAGAAATAACTTTAACTTTAATAACTTTTTTGCTACCCTGTGCCTAACAGAGGGGAGCAGGTATCAGGTATCAAGCTAAGTGTTGATGAACTCCCTCACTGTCCCTTCTCCTTGTCTTCCACGTCTTGGAGAAACTATCCCACTAAATAGCCTGAAGTGACCACTGTGACTGCTGTACAGTGACTACTACACAAGTGAATATTGTCAAAATGCTTGAGCATTACTTACAGCAACATAATTATCTTCAAAGCGACAATTGGGCAACTTAATTTGACTTCACAATGACAAAATGGCAGCTGCGTACGTAAACACATGGAGTGTCAGGATCCCACAGTCTTCCATCAGCTCTTGATGACTTTTTGCTCTGATCCACGTTTCTCCTCTTGCAGGCTCTGTTTTGTGGTTTAGGATTTTAGAAAAACTCAGTTCTGGGTTGTCGTCGTTTTTTGCCTTGATCCTAGTTCAGCCCAACACACAATAACTTTTTGGCATTTCTATGCTATTTGCTAGTAGACCGAAATGACAAGGTGGCACAGTCGCGCACTGCAAGTCAATGGAAGGCGGTGGAATGCCTTTGGGGTGGGTGGGGCCTATTTACACATGGTCTCAATAGTTCCTAGGAGGTAAAACAGCCAGACAATGCATCAGCGCAAATAAGAAACAGGCACAAAGCTTATTTTAGGGTGTCAGGTTGTTGATTAACTCTCTGCTCTCGCTCTCTCTCTCTGCTGATAATGAGCTGACCTCTGCTCAGTGCCATAATGTGGTAGTTCTCCATAGCAAACATTGTGTACTGTATGAGCACGTGTTGTGATCCCGCAATTTTAAGGTGATATTTTGGAATTTTATACATACAGTATACTTGTATTTGCTGCATCTTACCAGTGTTATAGATCCTCAGCAACATATGTTTATTTGAGAATGTGTTTTGGTTTATTATTGTGCATTCGCTGGCGCCACTGAAATTGTGTTGTTTGGTGGTACATATCCGCTTGCATTCATTCAGGAGCATCACAGTACCAGTTGCGAGTGGCAATGGCTGCGAGCGACAAGCAGTGGGGAGCGTTCTCGCGTCAGGGAAGTAGTTGATGGGTCAAACTTGGAGAATCGATTACTCTGGTAAGATACAGCAAATACGAGTTTATGTATACAATTCTGATCACTTTAACAGCGGCAAGCAGCAAAAACAGTGGCTGCCGCTGGGCCTAATGAACATGAAATCAAGAAGACTGTCCTGGGACACAATTCTTTTAAGGTTGGCAGCAAAGAGATGTCTAATGGCCACCCAACCCAGTTGAAACACCCTAAAGTTTTCCTGCTTTAATATGACAGTCTGCCTCTAGTGAAATGAACTGTAAGCCAGTTTGTTGGGTTGCGTCAGGTTAATATATTTGGTTCAGCTCTTGTGGGTATGTCTGCAGAGCGTTTATGTTTCAAAACACTGTATGGAAAGGCACCATGTTCTGCAATGAAGTATTGAATTTGGGTGCAGATGTTTCCGCCTCTGCATTATCCATCACTGTACAGTGTGCAGTACATCTGCAGTATGTATCGATGGTATTGGCTGTTTGATATTCATTATTTTAATTAGCCTAGCAGTAGTGTGAATACTGGGCACAGTTATAGAGAAAATACACACAGTGTCAGGTTGTCCTCTGCAGTTTAAGTTATTTATTTGGCTGTGTTTTTTCTGTTTATTAGCAAAATATCTAAATAAACTAAAATAAAAGAGTTCAGGGAAGTTTAGTATGGGAGTGTAAGAAATTTTACTGCTGCATGGAGCGAGTTACAATAACTAGAGCACACTATCAGAGCAGAATATCAGTTCACAAAATTTAAGTGCAAAATTGAAAATGGTCACAAACAAAAAATGTGATCCACATGCACTCATCAAAAAGAACTGTGACTGTCAAATTACACTAAACCACCTTCTAACTACCTCAGCAGGCTCCTTTCAGTGCGAAGGAGCAGTGGTCGCAGATGTCCGTGCTCCTCACCCCATCCCTGTGCGTAGAGAGGCGAGACATGTTTTTACAAAAAAAACATGAATTCCCATGTGAACGTTCTCACAGTGGTCACCAGAGATCTGATATGAATCGGATCTAAGACCACATATGCAAGTGGGCCAAATCTGATATGAAAAAAAAAATCTTGTTTTGTTTGTTCTGTGAAAAATATGAGTAGGAAAAGGAAAAGGAAATTTATGTTCATGCCATTATTCTTTGAACGATATCCAAATGACTGCAGTTTCAGCCACAGCTTTTACACACACTGAACATGTTTAATCAGGTGGAAAGCAGTGAGCTGATTCCCAGCATCCTGCTGACCACAGTGAGCAGCCGTGGACTGCAGGGTTATAGCCACATTCTCTTACTGATTCCACACTCAGGAAACCCACCGTCGTTCTCTGGCTGCTTTTCAGTGGGCTTAGCTTATTCTTGTTATTTAATTAAAAATTAGATATTTTGTTGAGAATATTGCAACTCATCCCATGTGCACACTGTTCTGTTCAATGTGTGTCACTCAGTTTACATTTACATTCACATTAAAATTTTGATTATACTCTGATTAAGACAGTAAATTGACTTTTTCAAGCACCATTGTTAGACTGAAAACAGAACAAATTTTACTCAGCATAAAAGACCTACATTATGTGATTGTTAAAAAAAAAAAAATCCCAGCATGTAAACATTGTAATTGGAGTAAGCCACGTCCACATTCATTTCCTGGTCTGGTGGACTCATACTCTATTATGCAACAAACATGTAGTGTGTGCATGTAAACATAGTGAGTAACTTTTCATGTTCATACATACTCAACAGATGGCAATAGCTCTGACAGGATAAACACACCTGTTGAGATGGAGAGGATGGAATGGTGTGTGATTTATAAATTAAGAGATCAATTCACTTTAGAAGTGTTCTCACTTTTCTTTCTTGTTTTGGGACAGCAGACTTTTGGCCAGTTACAGTCGTGATTGGAAGCACACATTCTGTTTTTCTATCATTTCTCTTACTGTTGGCTTTTTTCTGATGTGGAACTCAAGGCCTCAGCATGCTTCATCTAATCCAGCTGCTTCATCTTGGTTGGAGACCACATCAGAAAGCAAATAAGCCTGCAGTCATAGAAAGGGGAGGTGGTGGTGGTTGTGGTGTGCGTCTGTCTTTGTCTTTGTAATCTCAATGGGATTAATCACATGAATGGGGAAAACAGCACACACGCAGGACAGTAGTGATGATGATGATGCTTTGTTGCTTTAATGCACCCTTTCTGTATTTTGTGCATTCAGCAATGCAATGAAAGCCTGTTTCATGTAGTTTCCTGCTCTTTTTGGTGGATGATTCACCTCTTGGTAATTTAAGCAGTGATCAGGTGTCATTGACTGAATGCTCTGATCTGATACATGTGAAGGCTATGACCAGCATCGCCAAGGCAGCTGCATTATGCTTTGTTGATGTGTGATACTGACCTACTTAACATGCAGAGCCATGGGGCCAGTGCAGTGAATTCACAACGAAACAATAACAAACCCCACATGTCCAGACTGGCTGATCACTGGGGTACAACAGACACACAGTTTTTATCTGTGTACCTCCATAATAGTGAGCTGACCTAGAGTAACCCTCGTTCTGCAGGGAGGGTAACAGTGGACGTGTTTTACATGGCTGTCAAGAAGCTGCAGGAATCTCATAGCACAGCATTATATATCAGATTCATTTTCAAACATACCTGAAACTGTCTGGGTGTCTCTGCTGCTCTAAGACTGGGTCAGGACGTGTCTCTAAACTGCTCAGACTTAAGAAGTGTCAAATTGAACACAAGCAGGAATTCAGCTCAACCTGGATTTTTTTCACACAGATCAAAAAAGTTTTTTTCTGGCACTGGAAAGCCAGAGCTAAAACCATGTAGTCTGAGCTTTGCACTAGTCACAGTAAGTAATGACAACAGAAAATGTAGGTGTCATGTTGTGTGACAGTGTATGTCATGACACAACTGAAGAAAAGATTAGTCTAGCTATTGGTCGAAGTCTTATTTTGGACAGGCAAATGCGTAAAGCAGAGGCTGCTCTCTATTAGGCTAAGGGGCTAGGGCCCAGGATAATTAAAAATTAAAAATTAAATGATGAAAAAACTGGTCAGTGAACACATTCTAGAAAACCGTGTGCAGTATAATCCATATAGGCTGATCTCAAAGTGCTAACCCTTAGTTTAGCATTTCTTTTCATCTCGTTACTGACATGTAATGGTAGAAGGGGGCAATAAAAGCAGGTTCGCAAACAACAACACCCTTAATTGTGTCATAGTGAGGTGATGTCACTCGTTGACATACCCAAACAAATCAACGTGAACATTCTTTTCTGTAGCTACCGAGTTTTGAACCAGCTGAGTGTAAATATAAACTGATAAATATAAACTCACCAGCTCAAAAGATAATTTGCTACATCCGTGTTTCGATTTTTTTGGTACTTTTAGTAGGATTTTTTGTCTCCATCCGGTGAACGAGTAGCTCAGCTCAAAAGATACACACATCTGTGACTAATGCAAAGCTCAGACTACATGGTTTTACTCTGGTTTTCCAGTGCCAGAAAAAATACTTTATTGTGTTTATTCTTGTTGCTGTTCATCGATGTTCACTGTCTTTACGTACCTTGATGCCTTCTTCTGAACAACGTGGTTTCTTTTTTTTAAACTGTGCAGACAAGAGTTGTGGAGCCACATTTTTCTCCCTTTTCCTTGTCATTGTCTTTTTATTTTGTTTACCCAAAAACATATCTTCTTCCACTATAACCTCTTTTATGGACTGGTCTGAATTTACGTGCTGTCACCTACTGGGCTGAAGTGGCCTTTGCAACATCACAGAAATTTGACGACAAGCATAATTTTCCTGGGAATGTCAGGTCCACCACGATTTATGAAAAATCCTATACAGAGATGCGTGTGAAAACAAAATAAATAATCAGCTGAATGACTTACACAACAAGAATGCCATGGAAATTAGTGTTAGATTTTTTGTTTTTTAAACTTAAAAATTTAAGGATTATAACTTTAAACTTCATCTCTGGGCAGTTTTAGTCAGAAAAGACGAACACAGTCAGCCATGATGAGCCATGAGAAGGGATTGTATGTGTGATTGCTTCCTAGCTGCATGTGTCCTGCGTGAGCCAAATGAAAATGGAGGCACCAAGTGGCACTGTGCTAGTCAGATTTAGGCGCTCATCATCATCATTGTTATTGTTGTTGTTAATAATAGTAACACAAAAATTAAGTTTTTATGCTCTATCAAAACAATATCCTTTATTAAACATCAATGTGTTAAGAACATGAACAAAATATTTACTAATGGCAACATTTCCAAAATCATAAATATTATAGTCATTAATTTTTGGGCTTATCATACTCTGAGTATCAGACTATAAATATGGGTCTGTGCCTAATCTTAAAACATTTTCTCTTTTTTTTTTGAGATGATGAAGATTCATCTGCAGTTTCCTGACTGACTTAACTATAACAATTCGACCTCAATTCTCATATGTCAATGCAGTAGGCTTATGATGCTGCTTGTAGATATCATTTTAATTGTTTTTATTGGATGTCTGTGTGTTTTCTATCAGATGCTTGAGAACTGTTGATCTCGAGCATTGTCCTCAGCGGTGCCCATGCCCTGCTGAGCATCACCATAGGCCCCTTCATTTGCATTAAGTGCTGTTATTTTAACAAAGGACCGTTTGTCACGAAGCCCCACATACACGCTCATGGAGAGTGCTCCCAGTCACTCTTCATTTTCTTCAATTTGTTTTTAAGTTATTGTCCCCAGTTTACGTTTGTGAGTCCATGGTATGGGCTTGAGGACTGATTAAGCGTGACTTCCCACTGTACATTTCCCAGGAAATTATCTTGGGTGTTGTTGGGGTCCAGGTGCATTAAGGCTGCTAAATGCAGGCAAAACCCAAGAGTGTGTCAAAAGTGTCATCAGTGTCTTAACTTATTGCATCAAACTTAAGATGTTCAGCATCTCCAAAGAGACAATCAGTATTTTCATGCTTGTTAAAACTGGGGTTCTTCCCCATCCCAGCAACAGGATTGTATTCATTTCATCCATGTTTACATGTTACTCACATTCATGCTTTAATTGCAATGGAGACTAAAATTGGCTCATCGTGTGCATGCAAATGTACTGACAGTGTTTGTGGTGTGATTTAGTCCCTTTTCAAATAGTTTGAGTCTCTTCCCTAAATTCCCTAAAAGTTCTCGTTTGCACAAATCTTTCCAACAAAAGCTTAGTTTAACTAAAGAGATGATAGTTTTGTATTTATTAATGGATTAAATGAAAATGTGCAAAAAATGTTTGGAGAAGTAAAAATACTTACTTTATCTTCTCTATTATTTGTGCTTTGTTTGTTTCATCTATCAACAGTTCGCCCCCAGTCCTTTTCTCAGATATTTAAAACCACATTATAACAACACCAACAAGATAATGATTTGATTAATTTTGAGGAATCACGTTACATTCCCAACTTTATGATATGTCTGCTGTTCTGTGAGAAATCAGTAATACCTTGCCTAAGGAATTTGTTTGAAACATTTCTGTCTTTCCTTGAAGTACAGTGGTTGGGTCAGAAAAGTAACATTTGAAAAGAAAAATCAGAAGTTGAAAATAAGTTTGACATATCACTGGTCGTGTGGGCCAGGATCCCCTCCTGAGCACTGCCCTCAACAACAAAACAAATCAGAGAAACTGGGTTTTAGTGTCTAGATGGCCCTGAGCTCAAACTGACTCACATGCTTTGTGCCTGTAGCAAATTTACAGAAAGCAGATGGATGGATGGATGGGAGAACCTGCAGGAAGTCCTGCATGGCTGATCATGTGGAACAGTGTAGACATCAGATGTCAGGACTCTAATCCAACATGTTGGAGTCTAAACACAGACGAACATTCTCTCTCAGACTTGGTGTTGTGTTCAATTCTTGTGTCCTGTATTGCTCAGTTTTTTTCTGTTCTGCTCCTCCAGCTCAGGGATGTGTGTGTGCAAGACGGGGGTGTATGGACCCAAGTGTGATGAATGCCACCCTGGTTTCTTCCGCTTCAGCAGCACCGGCTGCCAGCCCTGCCAGTGTCACAACCACACCAACTACTGCCATCCACAGTCCGGTGAGTCTGCTGAGGAAGACCAAACGTTTGATTGATGTACTATATCATTTTGATAACTCATCCTCTTACTAATACTCATTGTAATCTATAAAAACCTTGTTCAAGGATTACTGTATTAGTTCCCTTTCCACATTTGCTCTTTTTTCCAATCAGAAAAAAAACAGGAAGTATTGCCACTTGCCAAAGCAGTGTTGGTGTTGTAGAAAACAGTTCTAGGTACATTTGTGTACTTATAAAACTACATTTAAACTTGTCAACCATCTGCCTTCATCAGTGTTCTGATAACCATGGTGAATTGGCCTAATTAACAAATCGTAACTCACAGACTTCACAGAATTGTAATTTTATTTCAAGTGTTCGTTGCAAATAATGTGAATTTTAGCAACAAAACCCTACAATACAGAGAAACAATGTGAAGACTGTAAAAACAACAATGCACAGAACTCAGAGGAGAAGAGATTTCTGTATCAGATCATTTATTCTTTAATGTGCTTTCAGTTCTATTCTTGGCTTCTACTGGGTTTTTGGCCAGTGGGTAATTAAGGTTGCTGGTAGCTGTGGAATATCTGTCAGTTGTAGAAGTCGATTTATTGTTGAGAATGATTCTTTTTTTAATGTTTGCCTTTATACCTTTGTATTCTGAAACATGCAGTATTTGCTATTTAGCTAAATTACTTCCTGAATGATTTGTACATTGCTCACAATTGTTTGCTCTTCTTATTACCAAAGAGCATTGGTCAACTTTACAAACCTGAATATTTACTAATCAAAAAAACATAAAACAAATCATCAAGTCCATGTAAAGTAAATATACAGCATGGAACCATGACAGAACAGTAATACTTGAATGATGAGAATGAACTGGAAGTGTTTGCTGATACTTGTAAAGCTACTGAAACCAAAACCAACAGTCTGTAAAATGATTTACCTTACTGATCACCTTACTTTTTCCCCCTTTGCCTCTCTTGTATTGGCAGATTTGTGATCAGTTAAGATCAGACTGCTCACCTCCCATTGTCATACTGAGATTAGACAGAGTGAGAGGCTTGAGGAGGAAAGGTGAAGGAGGATGGCGCAGGGGGTTGCATTTTTAAGAAGCCATATGTCTCGCCATTGTTGTGTTGAGGCAGATGGGTGCTGTAGCCTTGGGGTCGGCATAGGGCTGGGCAATATAGCTAAAAAATGTATCATGATAAAACGTGTAATTTCAGTCGATATCGATAATTATTGATAATCTTTAATGACCTATCTTTAATAATTACCAGGAGAAAAAAGGTTGAATTTAACCACCTTATGTAGAATTTAACCACTTTATTTATCAAGGCACACAGGTAATAATTTTAATGTTAACACAACAATAAAAAACACACACAATTAAATACATTTACACAAATAAATAATAATATATTATATTCGGCTCACATGTGCAACTGGACCAGATAAATGCTCTTTTTCTACGGATTCCCTATACTCTGAATAAAGATGGGAAGCCCCTTTCACACATAGCTCCCCGTAAATTACTGGGTGAACCTTTCAGGCACCGCTACTGATTTTCAGCATTCACACATGCAGCTACATCCAGGAACATTGCCGTCTTGCGCCTTTTCACACATGCAATGGCAGTGCAGGAATAGATTGGGCAAGGGACAGTCCAGCTGATGGCAGTAATGCAACACTTATGTAT
>OMOW01044878.1:0-21540 GCA_900312555.1 Lamprogrammus exutus
GAAAGCGTGTGTCTGTCTGTCATTTGTTTGTGTAGAGTTAGGACGAGCACCATTCCCACATTCGCCTCCAACAACCGCCACTGTCGGCAAGAAGCTGCACCATGACAGAAATGATGAGCTTCCCTTCACCTTTGTCAGACGGCAGTTCCCTGTTAGGCTGGCTTTCGCAGTAACCATTAACAAAGGTCAGGGTCAAGAGAATGAGCGAGTTGCCATCTTCCTTCCTCAGCCTGTGTTCGCTCATGGCAGCTCTACACAGCTTGTCCAGGGGAAAGAGAGCCAGCAGCGTGAACGTTTTCATTGAAGGTGATGAGGAAAGCGCCTTCAGGCCCTTACGAGGTTACAGAAAAAAGCGCCCAAAGGGTGTTTTGCTCTAGTACGGTATTAGTTTGTACTAATTATGTAGCCTGCAATTGTTAGTGATTAACAATGGATATGGAATGTTTTATAGTGTATGGAATGTTATACATAGTATATTGCATTAGAATATTACAAGTGCAGTTATATTTTTGTCTTCAGATAGAATTATATATGAGCAAGATTAGCTGATATAAAGACAAAAAAAACCTTTTTCTCCTTGATATTCAACCAGAAAGAGAAATTTAGCAAGATGCCATTCTCAGCCAAATGTATCCTTTGTCCAAAGAGTTTCTCAGCATTTCAGTGCCTGATTTCGATCTAAAGTAGGTGTCACCTGTACATTGTGGTCATTGTGTTGAGATTCATATTACAACATCAATTCAGTTATTCTTATTTCACTTCTAATCCCGTTTAGATCACATCATGGTTAACAGCCAGATACATTTCAGAGAGAACAAAGTTGTAGAACAAAGAACAAAGCAATCGCTGATGATAACCTCAGAAGGTGCATGGCAACAGTCTGGCTTTAGTTTCTCCGAGGTCACTTTGAAATGCTGTTAAATGACTCACTGGGGGGTCAGTTTACTCTAAACTGCTAATACCAAGCCATTGTGTTTGTGCTGTGGTAAAGTAACAAAACAGTCAGCACCCTGGCTGTCTGCAGCACTGCCCAAGAAGGTCCTGAAACACTGTGAATGGCTATTTACATTAGTGCTGGTACTGTGTCTCATCATCAATAAAATATAATCTGGGCAAATACTGGATAATGTTCAGCATCTCAGCTGCAGTGTGTCACAACATTCTATGCTGTCATGGTCATTTAGCCTGGATATTTGTATTTGTACATAAAAGGCTTCCCTGGTGCAGGTTTAAAAATAGATCCCTTTTAGTGGGGTGTTTCATCTCACATTGATCTGAGACAAAGCTGCAGTCAAAAGGTTGTTTTTCAAATCCCATAACCTCCTCTGAAAATGCCAGAGCTAAATGACTTTTCCATCTTTAGTTAAAGGCGATGAAACCCCCACACAGTTCCATCTGTGAACAAGGTAAACAAAAAAAATGTGTTGTGACTTGTTACATATGCGGAATGTCAATGTTAGCCTCTGTACAGTATATTTCATACCATAAAGGTATTGCCACATTGAATCGTTCTTACATTTAACATGCAGTGACAACATGAATTCACATCACAGGGCCTTCAACCTTTTAGGTGTTATATGATGCATCATACTGTCGGTTAGTCTTGGTCTCTCTTGGTCAAATGTTCTTGCAACATTTGAATTGCATTATAGCTGACATCACACCATTTTATCAAGAGAAGAAGACATCACAGATCTTCCATCCTTTTAATATTTTGACCTTTAAGTTTTTAAAACTTGGTGAAGAACAAGTTTTTAACAAATCTCCTTCTGAATAATGTGACCACTATGTGTTTTAAAGAGGTTACAACTTGAAAATCAATCAAACTGAAACTCACTCAAAAGAACAAGTAACCACACTGTGCCTTCCTCTGTTCTTCCAGGACAGTCCACTGACGCAGTGACCCCAAGCTCCTCCTGACTCAGGGACATCATGGGACACCTCCCCTCTTACCTATCTCCAGTCCTCTTCCTCCTCCTCTCCCTGCTTCTCCTCTCCCAGCCCTGCACCTCCTACAGGCCCCAGGTTGAGCAGAGGTCGTCCACCTCCGCGCAGCCCGAGTCCTTGGGTAATGATACGAGCAAACGGTCGTGTACGGACAAGGTGGTGTGTAGACCTGGTGTCATGCTCCCAGTGTGGCTGCCGCTCAACCCACCAGTAGGGGAGCAGGCAGGGCGGGCCATCATATACTTCATCTGTCTATTGTACATGTTCCTCGGTGTGTCCATCATCGCAGACCGCTTCATGGCAGCCATTGAAGTCATCACCTCTCAGGTAGAAATGAGCTATTTCACTTTATATTTGGCATTATAAAATAGTATATTGCCTTTTACAGAGTACAGTTGTTGGGCCGGTGATTGTGATTAGTTATGGAGATTTTCTGGTGGTATGCATGAATTTCTCTCTATTGATAATCATCATTTTCCTCTTTGGAGGATGGTTTAATAGCTATGGGCTGAAAGCTTTGTTAACATCAATATGTAACACATTGAATTTACCCACCTGCGTACCTGATTAGACACGACCACTGAGTATGAGGTTGCCCTCTCTGGCCTGAAGCAACTGGCCTATCAGAACAGTGGGCTTTTCGGAAGTAGGCATTAAAGAAACAGTCTCTAAAACAGCCTGTTTTCACTGCAAAGGGGTGCTGCACACTATGAATGGGGATTTTGGCAGATACCACAAAAAAGTGATTTTCAAAATATTCATAATGTAGTTTTAAAGCTTTGCAAAGGTTTCGAAATAGACTCCTGAATGAAAACAAGAAAATCAAAATCTGTACAATTCGCCCTTTCAGGTATGATTTAAGAATCACTAATAAAAACAAAATAGTTCAACTAGTTTCTCTAATCAAGCCAGTTACTTGAAGATATTTCTCATAGTTTTTTTCATCATTGTTGTGTTGTGAACAAACTGACTGACTGTAATTGCAATAATAGGAGCTTATATTGACCTTGTCACTCACGGCATCTCTGACTGATTTATATTTGATCTGGTTTGGCTGTAGGAGAAAGAGGTGACTATCACCAAACCCAACGGGGAGACAACAGTGATGACTGTGCGAATCTGGAATGAGACCGTGTCCAACCTCACACTCATGGCTTTGGGCTCCTCAGCACCTGAGATTCTGCTTTCTGTTATTGAGGTAGACATATGTTATATATGATATTACATCTCAGTCTTTGACAGAATAAATGTATCATATGTGCAGTTCTTACAATTCTTAATTACTTCACTATGTGATTGTTTATGAAATTGTTACATTTATATCTCAGAATGAAATTACATCATTATTGACAGTTGTTCCTTTTATTTTATTTTATTTTATTTTATTTTTTACAATCGGTGCTAAATTACCAGAATTTGAAAGTAAGCAACACTATAAGGCAAATATAGTAAATATAGCAAAAACAATAAATAAATTGAGAACTGAAATAATTAAATGAAAAGTAGGGTAAACCAAAAATGACCAGAATAAGGCATCACAACCTGTAATATGCAGAAAACTCACAGCAATGCTATACATACTATGCTATACATATTTTTTCGTTCAAAAGATTTTGCCTAAAAATCTATAGAAATGCAGTAGACTAGTTTGATCAGTCAAAGACAGACATATTTTGATAATTAGTTGGCTCTTTAATTCAATTCCAGTTAGCATTAAAAGTATCTGGTGTGGTTCTTTGACATCTGACTTTTGTTTTCTGCATTGTTAGGTGTGCGGGCATAACTTTAATGCGGGGGAGCTCGGTCCAAGTACTATTGTGGGCAGTGCTGCCTTCAACATGTTTGTGATCATCGGTTTGTGTGTTTGGGTGATCCCTGAGGGAGAGGTTCGCAAGATCAAACACCTGCGTGTGTTTTTCATCACGGCTTTCTGGAGTATCTTCGCCTACATCTGGCTCTACCTCATTCTAGCCGTCATCTCACCTGGAGTTGTAGAGGTTTGTGTGTAACGGCAGATATACATAAGCATGTATTTCTACAAAATCAAACGTATAAATATTCAAATCCTCATATTGCCTGTATTACCAGGTGTGGGAGGCCATAGTGACACTGCTCTACTTCCCTGTGTGTGTGTTGTTGGCTTGGATTGCTGACCGTCGCCTACTGTTCTACAAATACATGCACAAGCGTTATCGTGCTGACAAGAGGCACGGCATTGTGGTGGAAATGGAAGGTGACCTTGAGCCCAAGGGCATTGATGTGATCATAGATGGAAAGGTCGCAGATGGCAACCCTGGAGACTCGTCTGATGCAACTGCCAGTGAAGTAGGCCAGAACAAAGATGATGTAAGACAAATGCTACTGTGGCCTCATGTTTCGAGATC
The DNA here is from genome assembly GCA_900312555.1 of Lamprogrammus exutus. Taxonomy (NCBI): domain Eukaryota; kingdom Metazoa; phylum Chordata; class Actinopteri; order Ophidiiformes; family Ophidiidae; genus Lamprogrammus; species Lamprogrammus exutus. The sequence continues at coordinate 4,332 of OMOW01044878.1, forward strand.
AAATAGTGTGATGTAAAACTCTCTTTTTATCTCTTGGCGGGCTTCGTTGTGCTGGGGATTACCCCCAAACTGACAGACCCAACTGCAGTAAACTGTAAAACTGTAAAGCAAGTCATGTTTTACACAGCTCTTCTTAATAGTTATTTTAAAAAATCTGTACATCCTGTATGTTACTTAACAACTGGTTTCTCTTCCTGGATAGATGGTCCGCATCCTGAAGAACCTGAAGGAGAAACACCCTGACAAAGACATGGACCAGCTGATTCAGATGGCAAACTATTCTGCCTTGCTTCAGAAGAAGAAGAGCCGAGCATTCTACCGCATCCAAGCAACACGCAGGTTGATTGGTGCCGGCAACTTGTTAAGGAAACATGCTGCCGATCACGCACGTCGCGCAGCTGCCAATGGAGGCCTGGAGGACGACCTGGCCACGTGCTCCCACATTTCCTTTGAAAGTGCCCAATACCAGTGCACAGAGAACTGTGGCACTCAGAGCCTTGGTGTGATTCTTGTGGGAGGCACAGGCCAGAACACTTTCTATGTGGACTACCGAACAGAAAACGGCTCTGCCAATGCCGGGGCGGACTATGTATTCTGTGAGGGAACTTTGGTTTTTAAGCCTGGGGAGACCTGGAAAGAGATCAAGGTGAGAGAGGGGCAAGAAGGAGAATTAAAGATAGTCGGCCTTGTTAATAAGGCGGAACTGAGAATTATTAATGATGCCTGTAAAAATGTCAATGTGTTGAAATTCACTTCAGATAAGTTAAACGTTAAAGTTGATTTATGTCAAGTCAGATATATTCTAAATGTTCCAGAGATCAGTGGAAGTGGCCCATCCACCCATCCACCCATCCATCCATCCAACCACCCACATATACATCCACACATCCAGCCATTCTGCTTATACTGTACTGGGTCTCTTTGAACTCTATGAACTTTTATTTGTCAAAGTATGGAAAACACAGTAACAAAGTTTGACGCGTTAACTTCAGTCTGTAGACTGAACAATTACGGATCCACGAACATAATCCATGAACAAACAATTCTATTTGGGAATTCTCAAGATGCGTTTATATTTTGTTGTGGCGTGCATAACTTCTAACTTTTCACTGTTGAAGAAAAGAAGAAGAAAAAAAGAAGCTTGGGTGATCTGAAAGGGTCCATTCAAAGGCCTACGTCCTAGTAAGAGATTGCCAGATATCTCCAGAATGCTACAATTTACAAAAAATAATGTCAGTGACCTAATTTGTATGTAACGTTCCACTCATTAGATTTGTAAAGTCGTTGACATATCGCTTAAAATTCACTGACCCCAGGTTCAGTAAAAGTTAATTAAACATTAAACGTATATGACCTAGTGTAAATAATGTCTTGCTGAGAGTGACCCTTCACTGCTCTCTGCTTTCCAGGTGGGCATCTTGGATGATGACATCTTTGAGGAGGATGAGCACTTCTTTGTGCGTCTTCAGAACCTCAGGTTAGAAGAGGGTGGAACTGAGGGAACAGGAACACCATCACAAGGTAGACTGGTGGAGCCCCTGGTTGCCACTATCACTATCTTGGACGACGACCATGCCGGCATCTTCACCTTTGGGCAGAAGGTGCTGCGGGTGAGTGAGAGCACAGGAATTCTGACTTTGACGGTGGTGAGGAACTCTGGTTCCAGAGGCACGGTTTCCGTGCCTTACCATACCGAAGATGGCACTGCCAAGGCTGGACTGGACTATGAGGAGACCAGAGGGGAGCTGGAATTCACCAACGAACAGACCAGGTGAGGCACAGGCAACAATCTGAGGCTGACCGGGAAATTAGACATTGGGAGCCCAAGTCTGACTAAAGTGTTTCCTTGTAACATTACCAAGACACAGTGACAAATATCGAGACTTTTAAGGATGCACTATTCCTCTACATATTGTAAATTATTATATTTTTTGCCCAGAGAACTTCCCAAATGGGAAAATGACACAATAGAGAAATAAAAACATTCTTTAGATCCTTGATGGTTCCTGAAAAACTTTGTAAATGACTCCTTTGAGGCCGTGCTTTGCAAGTTGTAAAGATTGGGTCAGAGTAGTATATCATGGATAATTTAATTATGATACCCATCCATTGCCATAATCAAGATTATTAGTCGATGAGAGAGAAGAATTGTTTTACTTTTCTCACACCTGTGGTATGTCATTGCATCATCGTCATTATCATATCATCATTCATGCTGCACGTGACCACTAGTGCTTCTAGAAAATTAGCATCTGACACTAAGCAGAAGATTATTATGGGTTTCTCAGTCACCTTCTCAAAATGGAGAAGGTCCTTTTAGACAGAATTACCCGACGACTTGACACCCAAAGACAATCCCTTCCCTGATCAGGTGTGGGAACCTCACTGTCATCCTATGAAAGCTCACAGATCCTTTACCCATTAAAAATTCAGCCTATATAATCTGTGTTTGAACATGGGCTAATTGTACACTTAGTGGAAGACTGTGTTATGTAACATAACCATTCAATAGATGCTGTGTGGTGAAGGACATTTGAAGAGAATAGAAGATGATGGCAGAGGGGGAAGTTTGTGTATGTGTGTGTGTGTGTGTGTTTGTAAGGTTAGTTGTCAGCAGACAAAGACAAATACTGCTAGTTATATTTAATTAACAACAGAATTGTGGCATTATATGGCATTTATTTAGTTGTGTGCATGCATGTGCACCTGAAAAGCAAGAGCACACTATGTTTGGGCCTGAATTATTTAGATGTCCATTCTGATTAATTATTTAGGTCACTTCAACTTGTGATGTGATTGATGTGATTTAGATAGTAGAGTGTATGTAATGTACCTTTCTAATTGTATATCCACAGTCAGATCTTACAAGTGCGCATCATTAATGTGTCAGAGTACGAGAAGCAGGAAAACTTCTTCATGGTGCTGGAGGAACCCAAATGGCTGAAGCGAGGGATATCTGGTAAGTGCATTAAAATATGATCAATAATGCTGTATGTAAGTGACTTTTATGAGTGATTACTGTAATTAAGTATTGCAGTAACATGGTAGTCAGAGATAAACAACATTGTCATTCACACTGGCATGGAGTAGTGCAGCCCGAACACATGGCAGCAGGGTTACCTGCGTCAGAGCCAGTAACCGAAGATTACACGCTGCAGTTCACAGCTCTCTCTGTTTCTCAGTGGCGCGCCGCTGTGGCCACTTATGAATTTAGTATCAGTTGCCTGTTCCCTGCAACCTCAATTTGCCAAAAGGGAGGTGCAGGAATTTGATACGTGATTGTTGGTGGAGGTAAAAAGGAATCAATTACATCTTTTTGTGTTGCAATTCATACGATTAGACAAGAGAGCGACGAAGGCTTACAGAGACAGCACGCTGTATCAGTGCCTGATTCTTCTTCAGTCCTGTTATTGTGCTTGGCCCTGAAAATAATTTACCTGTATAACATTGTGGTGTATTGTTCTTTGTCTTTCTTCCCAGCATTGCTATTGAATCAGGGTAAGATCATTTATGCGTTGGGTGATAAAAGTGCAATGTACTGCATTTTGAAATAACAACATGTCATGTTAGAGTTGATATTTAAACTGTATTTCCCATAAAGCTTCTTGTTGCACTGAGGGTTTGCTATTCCTCCCTCATACCCTCGCTAACATCATTTTCCATTTGACTATAGAACGTAAACATGCTTGAAAGGATGTTTCTATTGGCCATTCACTGATTGCATTGTCTGCCATTACATTAAAAAGACATAAGCTCCATTTGTACTGCAATACTGTACTTTATTTTGCATAAGATTTCTTATATAATACATTCAATTTGGAATTTTATTTGGGGGGCACACAATGCAACATGCAGTGTAAAGGCCAAATTAATGGAACTAGAATGATAATTTTGCTTTCTCAAAATGACAAAGAAGAGAAACATTTGTGCTTAATTTTAGGGAAAACATTGTATGAGCCACCCCAACATCCCATTTCAACAGAAAGTTAATTGGGAGTAAGATGCTCTCAGAATTCTACATGAGGCAACTTTAAAAATAATTAGATTTTGAAAGCGAGTGCAATCTGTGGGGTGTTTCTTATTTCTTTATGCATGATGCTCTGGCCAATACTAATTGCTGAGGCATGCGTGCATGCGTGTTTAAAAGACATGACGAACTAAATTAGCCTCTAATTATGATATTGTCTCTGCTCCCTGACAGGTAACCCAACACCTGAGGAGGAGGAGGCCAGGAGGATCTCTGAGATGGGGAAACCTATTCTGGGTGAACACAGCAGGCTGGAGGTCATCATTCTGGAGTCCTGTGAGTTTAAGGTGTGTGAGAGGCTTATGGATGGCAATATACTTGCCCCTACAAAGGACAAGACAAGTATATTTTAGCTCTATTTACTTACTGCCTAGTTTCCCTCAGTGTGCAATGCTGCAGCAGAAGTAGATCAATGGGTTTTTGCATAATAAAGCATTGAAAAGGTTTCAAAGTAGAACTCCTAAATGAAGATAATGAAAATAAATAAAATCTGTGTAGTTAGTGGCATTTCCTCTAAAACGTGATATGTTTTGGTTCATTAACCACCTGGCACCCTCTCACGCCTCAGACTCCAAATGGAGTACTTGATCAGGTACAGTTTCACCTAGCATGCTGTGTGCTGTGCAACTGATTAGATGTACTTTTATTTCCTCCCCCCCCTCTATTCAGAATCGTTTTCATATTTCTGATTATATTTGTATGTCATTGGAGCTACAGTTTCTCCAAACTGCACCTTTGTTTGTTATGCATTACATGCATTTCATTTTGAGATGCACTGAGGAAATGTGTGTGTGCATCTCTGTTGTACTGTGTGTGCAACCTTTGGGTGATATCTTCTATATGGGATCTGTTAATGCTAAATTTAATTCAAATTCAGGCAGCTGCATGGTTTGGTCAGCAAGCCTCAGTCGCCCCCTCCACACAATATCTGACTGATTGTTGGTGTGTCATTCTACCTGCCTTTAGCTCACATTTTGAAGGACAGAAATCACTCTTCATTTTGCAATTAGTGACAAAGTGTTAAAGTAGGTAAATCCATCAGAGGTGCTTGAAGAAGTGCCTTTATATTAATGCTGATTAGATCACAATTAATTTACATTGAGAAGTAACTTCTGGCTGACTTCACCATGAGTCAGCAACTATTCGTGTGTGAATAATAATAATAATAATGATACATTTTATTTCTATAGCACACTTTAAAATCCAAAGACATCTCAAGGTGCTTGTGTGCACACAAGTGCTCTAAAATACGTGTTGCTTTAATCGTTGAGATAACTATCAGCACAGAAAACAGAATACGTCTGACCACAGTATGACTAGTTTTCCTAACACCCATCCATCCCCTCGGCCGGGGCTAACGTGCTGGGAGATGCCACACCCAACGTCCCGTCAACTGTTGATAATTAAACTACACTCAAATGCTTAACAAAGTCAGTTTTAGCGTTTCTGTTGCAGTCAATTCACAATTTTTTTTCTTTGAAACCATCAACCACATAGAGAGGGAAGTGCAGAGTAGAATTCAAACACTTACCTGATCTTATAGTTGATTGACTGTATTGAATAAAATTGTTGTAGAATAGAATTAATTCAGCCACCAATGAGTGTCTTCTTTGAGTGAGTTAAATGAGTTTTCAGCTGATTATAAAGTACAAGGTACAGTGAATGCGTCCATTAATCAGAGAATCCTCCACTTTTAGAGAAAATCCTAGTTGCTGTTGAAGTGTCCTTCAGCAAGACCCTGAGCAGCTCTGGGGCTGCTGTTTTGTGTGTTAACCTGACAATCCTGGATCTCGATTCTTGGATTTTAAAGACAATTCTTGAATAATGTAAAGTGACGGACATTTGATCCCAGCCTTTGTGTGCACATTCATGTGAGGCAATGTTTCTTGTTCTAACAGAGCACTTTGGACAAACTTCTGAAGGACACTAATCTGGCTGGAGTGATTGGCACTCATTCGTGGAAAGAGCAGTTCATTGAAGCGGTCACAGTCAGTGCAGGTCAGTGTGAGTTCTGATCGTCTATGTTTTTTTCAATTTATTTAAGAAAATATCATCTGATCAAAGGCATAGTTAGCGGCATAAAAGTTTTGTGGCTTTCTTTCCCCATTTCTCCATTTTATCATGCCATTTTATATTTTCCACCATTTTCACTATTTTATTTGTATAGTCAACCAGTATAAGGAACGTGCATTTTGTTTTCCTGTTAGATGTACCTTAATTTGTGTCATTTCTAACAGGTGACGAGGATGAGGAGGGGGAAGAGCAGCGGGCGCCTAACTGCTGTGACTATTTCATGCACATATTGTGCATTTTCTGGAAGATTTTGTTTGCTTTTGTTCCACCCACTGGGTATTTGAATGGCTGGGCATGCTTCATAGTGTCCATCGGTATGATTGGCCTCTTAACAGCTGTTATTGGAGACTTAGCATCCCACTTTGGCTGCACTGTGGGCCTGAGGGACACTGTTACCGCTGTGGTATTTGTAGCTCTGGGGACTTCAGTACCTGGTGAGTGTGTGTGTGTGTGTGTGTTAAATAGAAGTAAATACAAAGGAAAGTAATCTCCCATTCATGTGAAACAAAATTACTTGTTAAATCATGTGACATATGTCCACTTAAGAATCTGTTTGCTCTCTGTCTGTCCTCCATGTTTCCATTTTTTGGGGCATCATGGAAGGCTATGCATCACATACTGTCGATAATACGGTGATGCTATGCAGCACAATGATTTTTAATGAATTCGTATATTCACATATTTACATCTTGCGAGAATGTCTTGGTGCCCAATTAAATTTTTCTTTTGCCTATAGCCGATTTTTTTTTGAAAGCCTCATTACTTTTTCAAGTGGCCTGTATCTTATTCCTGTGTTAACACATTGTAGGTCTGAAATGAGAATTAAGTTCAGAGATGAAGGTAAACAAAATACTGCAATGGACAGAAATGGTTATTGCTTTACAGAGCATCTTCAAAGGTCTGCAGTGTCTTAATTACATTTTATGATGGAGAAGAGCAATTTGAGCACTTGCAGCTTGGCACTCCCAAGCTGCAAGTGCTCAAATTGGCAGTGATTGCTTCCACTTTGGTTCACAGGGATTAATTCTGACTCACAGTTTATGTTGTGTGAGTATGAATGCCTAGGAAATAATAACCTGCATGTTTAGATGGCACATATCATATGAAAGTGGTGGCACAAAACAGAATATGTGCTTTTTTTTGTTTAATGTTCAAAACCCATATCCCACGTGTTCCACATGTTAGCAAAAATTGGAACCTTTGTACCTTGTAGTGATTAGGTGCGAATGAAGCAATGCCACTTTCAATTTCCTAAACGTTTAAAACTGCTTTGGAAACAGAGGGCCAATTGCCAGAATTTTCTATTGTTTTTACTAAAATTAGGTAGTAAACTTCAATAGTAAAATATATGATTGGTCAAATAGAGATTTTTACAATGTGACCACATCTTCTAATTTTCCCCTCTTGTTGCAGATACCTTTGCCAGCAAAGTGGCTGCCACTCAGGACCAGTATGCTGATGCATCTGTTGGAAATGTGACAGGCAGCAATGCTGTTAATGTGTTCTTGGGCATTGGGTTGGCCTGGTCTGTGGCGGCCATATATTGGGAGGTTAAAGGCAAGACCTTCCGTGTGGATCCCGGCTCACTGGCCTTCTCCGTCACCCTCTTCACCATTTTTGCATTCTTCACAGTGGGAGTGTTGATGCTACGCCGGAGGCCATCCGTTGGTGGTGAACTGGGAGGCCCACGGATCACCAGAGTCATCACTTCACTGCTTTTATTTGGACTCTGGTTCCTCTATATCCTTTTCTCCAGCTTGGAGGCCTATTGCCATGTAAAAGGCTTCTGAGAAACCACAGCTGGAGAGAGAGCCCTCACAAACACACACCAGGACATTAACCGGGATTGTATTCCTACAGTAACTACCTTGGAAAAGACATACACAATCTTATCTTATCAACTGCTGCCATAATTCATATGAAAATGTGATTCTGACAGACACAGGCATGCAAATCTGTATGTCACATCTGTTTCAGGACAATTCCAGTCAGTAGAATTGATTGTGACGGTACTGCTCATTTTCACAAGGTATGCAGTGTGTTTGTTAAAGGAGGGCAAATGTACTCTGTAACTGGATTTACTTGATGCTTGATACAGGTTTAATGCCTAATGGTGAATAACATCAATTTCAAGTTTGGTCTGGTTTCTCCTCATGCCTTTAAAGGTTTTTGAACTGGGGTCAGATGACTGGTTTAACCTACCAACAGTAAAGAAATCAGTGACAGCAGCTTTTACACGGATGCGCTGCATGAACTTTTGAGCTGCTCTTGTATAATATCTCTCCATGGAAAATTGTGCATCTCTGTTATGTGACAAGAGGCATCATTTAGTATAAGGCACTGCTCCTGCTGAATTTGAACTTACTATAAGTATTACTAATATTAATGATCATGAAATACATTACATCTATATTATTGAAAAGTACAATTGATAAATAATTACAATGAATCATAATCATCAATGGAATGAAGCAAATGGACCAAATAGTTGCCATTTAGAGTGACTGTTTGAAAGTGATTAATTCACCTCCAAAGTCGTATTAATGTATCAACAGTGTAATGTATTGTCTCTGTAATTCAATGTATTTGAACTGACATGAACAGAAATGATATTGTAAATTTTCATAATTACAGTGAATTGTAAATCTAAGTCTCCGCTGGATCCATCTTCTCGACTGGCTGCCTCTAGGTCTTACCCTCTCCTCATTAGTGCAGAGGAAATTAGACGTAACAGATAGATAATCTACATACTCATCAGTTGATGTGAAGAGGCTGATACTGACATTCTTATGAGCACATATGAAATGGCATTTAATCTGATTCAGGATACACCTCTATATCATTATCTGAAATCCTGTGTGCCACATTCAACATACGATTTTCACTCACTCACAGACACTACTGCTATAGTGCAATAACAGTGATTTACGCTAAGGCATGTAGGTGTAATCAGTATTATAGGAAACTCATGTGTTTGACGGCTGGCTGTGACTTGTGGGCCCATTGTTGCAAATTTGCTGCATGAACAAACATTGGTCAGACCCGAAGAAATGAAATGAAATTGTACCTTACAATGTTTCCAAATGTACTAAATATGTTCCATTGCATTTAGAGGATTTTGTGTATAAAATGATGCTCAGGTAGAATATTTAAACTAGAATATTTCAATTACGTGTAATGGTGCCTTCCTGGGTTTGAATATTTCCCTCACGGTAAGCTCAGTGTACAAATGTTAGAGCATAAAGATACACAATATAAACTGTTACAATGCACTGTCATGCATAGTGGATTTTTTTGTCACTTTGTGGGAAAATATAGGTTCAAAAGGTAAACTATCGGTAAAGTTTCAATTTAACACATTTGGAACGTGAAGAGTGTCGAGGTGGCTTTGTGTGGCTCATTGAGTGTGAAACAAAAGAGTTGAAAAATCCACAACTGTACCAGATGTACAGTATTGGAATGCCTTATCTCCTCAATGACTAGAGGAAAGCATGCATAATGTATGTATCTGGTTCTTCTCTATTTGATAATGGGTGTGCTAATTATCTAATAATCTCAGCAAATGTAAACATACAGAACTAGAGGCACTTTTGTGTTCTGGAGCTGTAATCATCTCAGTGTATTGAGATATACAGTGAAAATACACATATATAGAATGCAAATAAAAACATTCTGACATAGAGGAACTGTTATCTAGGTCAACCATATAAAGCTGCTCTTGTAATGATATGAGATCTAATGATCTGCAAAATCAGTGTGTCTTCATTAATGGTGATATTACAATCAAAAGGAGACAAAACCTACTGTAGTGTTAATATGTCTTCATTCTTGCACTGAAACTGAAAAGTCACAATTGTGAAGAATACCAAGGACAGCATTGATTATAAAAAATACTAGGATGGTGAGAGAGAGAGAGGGGATATCCAATAATACAACTTCGCAAGAAGCTGTATAGGTAAACATGGAGAGGGTATAGATCTTAATAGAAGCCTATGTTGTGTTTTAGAAATGTCATAAAACTGACATTTTTATGGCCTGCTTAAATAAACACAAGGATCAAAATTCCAAATGCATTCCAAATGAGCATGTCTCAAACCCTGAGGTTTTGCTGATTAAGCAGTCTATTACCGCGACATGGAAGCATAACCCACTACCCTGCTTTGAATAATGATAATCCTCAAATTATACTTGAAGGAACTCTTTCAGCTGTGGCCTAAATTTACACCAATTATCAATGCCTTTTGTTGGCAAATACTTGACAAATTCTCAAATTACATTTCATTTTTTGAAAGTTGCAAAGAAAATCAATGGAAACGGCATTATGTGCATTATGTGATGCATCTTCAAGATTATGACCAGTATGAATATAAACCTACAGTTAAATGTAGAAAAGAGCCTCGTAAAGTGCAGACAAACAAAAGATTTTAGTGCTAGCAAGGCACACATTAATAACCAACATTTGGCTTTACTGTGTGGAAATGATGGTCCTTGTTTACACTACAGTACATCACAAGGGAAGTATTTGTGACCATAGCATAACAGTGCAGATATGACCAAAAAAAAAACATTTTATGATGGATAACCTAGTCTATGGGTGTCCAATATGTCTTCCCCAGAGCCAAGAGTTTCTAACTTAAAACTTTAAATTTGGAATCTGGTCCTGGTTAGTGGTAGACTTTGTTGGTGTTCTGTGGTATGTAGAGACTATTAATGATTGACAGGACAAAGTGGCCAATACTAGCATCTGTTCATACTTCTTTGTTGACACTGCATTCACGTCGCATTGTGGAACACAAATAATTTAAATTGTCCTGCTCAGGCTTTTACGGTCACAAATTCGGAAGAGTACTGAAATAATAGAGATATTTCAAAAATAGATATGTTTCGATACAGTCATCAATTAATGTAGCGGGAGAGAACGCACTTCGCTAGACGCACTCCGTCTCACTAAACGCATCACTCTGTGCGTGCCTGTCGCGCGACGGTCCTTTGGTTTTCCCATATTCCTGAATGCAGCGTTAGCCGTACACGGGACAGGACAACATGGCTTCTGCTTCGGGCCGATATTTCGGAGAGGGCGGCAGAGCGACAAAAAGACAGAAAACCGAAGAGGGAGGCATGTCAACGGTGAGAGTTTATTAAGTTTCACGGTAGTTTATGTTTTATTATTTAAAAATGGGCTCGGTTTGCTTTCCTAATTGTGGAATTTGCGGTCTATACCTCACGTCCTGTTAGCTATAGTCGATGAGCTAACCGAAGCTAACGCGATTCATTTTACACATTAACGCTGGTTTTGATCTGATTTTGCACAGATAAAGCAGCCATGGTGTTTTTGTGGTTAACCGACATAACCACTTGCTAGCGAATGTGGTTTCGGCCAAAAATTAGCCGTGTAAATTGGCGTTATGAATGGGTTGTTTGTCCAACATATAGCCAGTGAACGTTGCTGTACAATTCATTTCTGCGGTAATGCGCCTTCATTTCATTTCACAAGTGATGAAGTGTTAAGTTGTTCCACACCTAACTTTATTCGTGCCCCGTTTTCAGGAGAGCTACGATGATCCCCATAAACCGCTTCCCTCTCAGGTGGTCCACATCAGGGGTCTGGTTGACGGTATCATGGAGGCTGATCTGGTGGAGGCCCTGCAGGAGTTTGGGGCAATTAGGTAAAATACAATCAAGGACGGTCCTTTATCTGTAACAATGAATTGTGCACGTTTATAATGTCTCACCTAAGCTGGTTGTATTTTCTAACCTACCTTCACGGTTCACAACCTGGTGTTAATACGGCTTTTTATGGTAAGATGGGACTTCTGCATTATTGATACTTAGCACTGCATGCCTAAATATCTTATTGCTATTTTTCTGAAAAACATTGCTGTGCATTGATTCATGATATCATATCTATTATGTGACTGCTTTGTTTGAGGTTAAACATGCATTCTATGATATCACTGTGTTTTCAGGTTTTTATTTTTACAGCAACAAATACATAATTCCAAAATTAAGCAAATCTTTTTGTACTTTCAAAATTACACCCCTTTAAAAATACATCAAAGTGTAAAATACAAAAAACTTGTGAAATAACAAGAAGAGTAGGAAAACTTAAAAAAAAAATTCAAACGTCGAGTGTTTCTTCTTGGTCAATGATATTTTACACCTCTTTATGTGACCTGACCACAGTTTTTGGATTGGTTTAACACAGGAACTAAGTGATGTTACAACATTGCCTCCTGTACTAAAAGCTCTCTGATGAAGAGCTGGTTGTTGGTTTGCATGGTATAAGTATTTCTGTTCCAAAGTACACATTCTGGCGTATTTTATTTTGTGGCACTTACACATTTCAGGGGATCTTCATCATGGTGTGCACATGGCATATGATTAATATACTTGGATTGTCAACATTTATCTCATCTACATATTATTTTATACTAGTCAAAGTCTATAGAATGGATAAAGCAGAGAAGTGGCCCTCCTCTCTTGCACATGCAGTGCATCCAGACATGATTTAATTAAATCGCCACCTTTTGCAATTTAATAATTGTTTATTTTCATATCATGGGTTTGATTTAAATTTGATTGATTGTGCAGCCACACTTGCACTACTCAACCAATGTGTGCCATTTAGGGGCAGTGGTTGAGATGGTATACAGGGTGAGAAAAACACATTTAAATATTTTAGTATTTTTTTTAATGTGTTTTTTCTGCAGCGACCAAGCTGAAATAGAAATAAAACAAAACAACAACAAAAAGCACAGCAGGAAAAAGATAGTTTGGGCTCGATTTAGTGTCCTCAGTGCCCACTGTGGGAGCACACGGAGCCATGCACCTGTAGCTGCTGTGTCTCATTCACAGACGCATGACACCACTTTGTTAGTTTGATGACATCATTATTGTTTATTTAAGTAGCTTTAGAGTCTGACACTGTTGCAAGGTACATTGGAAGCAACACAGTTTTTTGACCGTACGTTTGACTTCGTAATTTTGTGTTTTAGTGACACATCTACGCTCGAGAGAAAGCAAGAACTGCAATTACACTGGCGGTATAGCATACAAACATTTTGTGAAAAGGTTTTACAACAAGAGCAGGAAGGTGAAGTGCTTACAAGATGGCTGTGAGATTGGCAAGTGATACACCTTAATGTATTTCAACTAGAGCGAAGCACCCTTTGGGCGTTTCTACCTTTTCTTGCCGACCCTTTCCTAACATCTTCCCCCTGATTTTTCACACCTTCACCCCCATCCTGCCCCACCCCTTAAAAGTACCATGTGCAAGGGACAAATCCAAAAAAACACACACAACTCAGAAGTATGATAATACTCAATAATTGAGTGAATGACAAGAAAAGCACCCCATGCAAATTCTGGATCCCTGAACACATTTTTCTGGTCAATTTTGGAGGAGAATTGTAGGAATTGTGCACGTTGCAACTCTGGACAGACAAACCGCGACAGCACCTAAGACCTAAAAAAAGCTAGGAAAAACCCTGCTCTAAATCAGTGATTCTCAGCACTGCTCCTGAAGACTCACAGCACTGCATATTTCCATCTCCGTCTGTCGTGCCTCCACATGATTATTTCATGAATCAGTTGTATTTATTTAATCAAAGGACTGTCCCTGTCAGTGTCTGATTGGTGTAACACACCTGGTCTAGTTAATCAAGATGAGAGTGTGCTGAGGTAACCAACAAAGAATCTTAAGGGTTGTTACATGATTCTTTAGACGGGCTGTTCCTATGGTCTGAAAGCAGTTAAAAGCAGTTAAAAGCTCCTGTCAGATGGTCAGATAGAGGAGGAGGGGTCTGTGTCGGCCATTTTGTCCCATCAAATGTATCTAAAATATGTAAAACACCTGTATGGATGTTCTGTGCCAGTGCAAGGTATTTGGGCATTATATACGTGATTTGTGTCTGTATTTTACACTTTGTATAACCTCTTATTTCTCCACTCAGTCTCAGAGCACACATGGTGGTAGTTTTTCAGAGGTACTGGGAAGAATGGAGTGATACTAAACTAGTATCATGAGACAAGTTGGAATTGTCGCATTGTGTGTAATAATTTTCAAAGAAAAGCTTCTCTAAGTATGAAAATGCATTACAACCCACTTATAGGTTTCAGGTTCTTGTTATTTGTCACAGTTGGTTTTATGTACTTCATGCTGTATGCTTATTATAGCATAAACTTCGCAACTCGTGGCTTAAAAAAAGAATAATTTTGTCAAAGGTAAAGTCGGTGTAATTGCCATTACAGCAAAGTTTCCAGTGATTTTACTGTTATGTGGCTCAAATTGCTACACATTCAAACATGGTCAGTATTTGACTCTTACATTTTGTAACATTTTCTTGTATGTATTCATAGCTACGTGGTCATGATGCCCAAGAAACGCCAAGCCCTGGTGGAGTATGAAGACATGAATGGCTCCTGCAATGCTGTTACATATGCAGCAGAGAACCAGGTGTACATTGCAGGCCACCCTGCCTTCATCAATTACTCTACCAGCCAAAAGATCTCCCGGCCAGGAGACTCAGACGACACCCGAAGCGTCAACAATGTGTTACTGCTGACTATCATAAACCCCATCTATCCTATCACCACGGTAACGTAAACACGAAACCAATCAAGCCTTATAGTTCGTCCTGGATATATTAAGAGTATGATAACAAGTCGAGATTGAACCATTTATTAGTATACATTTAACTTAAATTTAGATATGAGACATTGCGGAGGTGGCATATTTTTAAGAGGTGGCAACTGCTATAAACATGTAGGATTTTTTATATGTGTACCTTTATATGTGTCCCGTTGCAGACCGACAGCTGTTGTTGGAAAAACCTTATTTCACAGTGCTGAAATACTCCTGTTTGATTAGACAGCTAGGTGCAAGTAAATGCTTCAAATAGTACTAATCTTAGTAGAAATACCTTAGACAATAAATCTTCCCTCCAGTACATAGAAATCTTCTTTCAGAAATGTTACGTGCATTTTTAATTGGACAACAGTAAATCAGTAAAAGGAGCTATGCATTTGTATGTTTTGTCATGTGTGCTATTTTTAAAGATGGAATCTTTTTAGGCAATATACCCTATTATGAATGCTAGATGACACCTCACCTTCTCATCATGTACCTCTACAGGATGTGCTCTACACCATCTGCAATAACTGTGGTCCTGTACAGAGGATCGTCATCTTCAGAAAGAATGGTGTTCAGGCCATGGTTGAATATCCTTTTATGACCATTTTCTTATTTTACTTTGGTGGCTCTACATTTTGGCATTTGTCTGTTGTGTACAAGATGTTATGGTTGGGCCTTCAGAAATCTTCCATGTAGTCAGATCTCTCCTTAACTCAACGCTGCTACATTTGATTCGGTCCAAAGTGCTCAGAGGGCCAAAGCCTCTCTGAATGGGGCGGATATCTATTCTGGCTGCTGCACTTTGAAGATTGAATATGCCAAGGTAAATGTACAGTAATGTCTAAGAAACCTTTTTACTCACAGAGGTTAGTGAGAGGGAACTGGTTTTAATTTTTACAATGTGATCTCATCCACAGCCAGCACGTCTCAATGTTTTCAAGAATGACCAAGACACGTGGGACTACACAAACCCCAACCTGGGTGGCCAAGGTAACATGCAGTCCCCACCCCATCCCTCCCCCTTTTTACTTCCTCTTCTCTCCTAATGCTACTTTATGGGGTGTTAGGGCTCTCTGCCTCCTGGGGTATCGCCTTTGATCACAGCTGATTAGTTTCTTGTATTTACAGTGCTGCTCACCTCAGTGTTCAGAGGCAGTATTCCTGTGATGCTGTCACACAACCTTCATGCATTTTCTCGCCACACAGTAGGCACCAAGTAAGGGCACGAGGAGTAACCTCAAGGGAAGTCAACCTCAAAGGCATACGCATGTTAAAAAAGAAAGGAAAAAAGACCTGCTTGTGAATGCACCTGTCAGCACCAATAGCAAATGCAGACCCACCATTCCTCACATTGGTTCACTTTCCCCTTAGAGCATGTCACAGCTGCACTACCGCATATCCTGCCAAATGTAATGCAGCAAACACTGAAGAGAAGCATCACACAGTTTAGTATTTTCTTTCAAACATATTGGAGATTTTGTCATAGTGTAAACCAGGAATTGCACCAGCGTACTGAGACTACTTGGAAATCCTTTGGTGTGGTGGAGACTAGACACACATACACGCTGAACCACAGGAATCCACTTTTCCCAGGTGTAACAGGGAGGGACATGGCTTTAAGAAGGGTTTGGCTTGAGATTTCAGAAGTCGGCAGGGCAAAGTCAGCAAAATGGACACTATTAGTAGTAGTTGCTGCCTCACACCATCAGCCCCACTTATGTGGATATGCAGGAAAACGAAGAGGACGGGCATGCTTTGTCCTGGGTGACAGTTTACAGCAGTTTTCTGTTGCTGCCAGTCATGCAAAGGAAAGGGTGGAAATTAATAAATAAATAAAGACATAGTTTTGAAATGTAGCTTTTGGAACTACGGGCTCAACATTAACAACATAGACAGTTGTCATTTCATGGGACGTTTAATGGGAAACTTTGTTTACTTCTACTTCCCTACATTGTAACATGCAGTATATTTTTAGGGTTGTGATTTGGCTCGGGACACATTGATCAATTTTACTATGGACCATGGAAAATGGCAAGATTAAGGCCTCAGTATGATTGAAACAAAGTGCCTTTTGGATCATCTCTTGCATCTTAAAACCCTCTCTGGCTGTGTGGACATTCTGAACAGTCAAGTTCTTTTGAAGCATACTGAGGGGCATTAGTGTGTATTATGGCATTTATTTTTTTTAAGGGTTGCAAAGAAAGTGGATTTAGATCAGTGTTTAATGGATATGCATTTGTAAATTGACATCAGGCTTAGATTGTCCTGCTTCTCAAACTAAATCTGATTGTTGGGAATGTTCAAATTAAAGAACATGGGAAAATACAGAGTTTCTTTTTAGATTATTGCTTGTCGCAGCCACCATGAAAGGCTCTGCACCAGGTACTGTGGTGAAAGATTCTGATCTACCCCCTCTGTGACTCAAATTATTTGACCCAATTTTTCCCCACAGTACCGGGTGCAGAGCCTTTCATGGT
>OMOW01044963.1:1666-11754 GCA_900312555.1 Lamprogrammus exutus
TCTGCTGTTTCCATTACCTGGGGGGGGGGGACACACGCACATGTAGTTGTGTTTATTTTGCTGCAGTTGCATTATCAGCCAGAGGCTGTGGAAGGGAGCTCACACATACAGAGCGTGACCTCAGTATTATATGGTTCAATCTGGCATTTTGGGTTGAAAATGAATTAAGCACATAAATTTAGTCAGTGAAGGAAGCTTTAAGTTCTTGTGAGGTTATTTCTGTATTTTTCTAATTTATGGGTTTAATATTTCTAAAAGTCAGGTCAGCAAACCAGAGCTTGAAACTTTAAAGCCCTGTATCTCAAAACGTGTCTGTGGGCAGATAGAATCTTGTAATACGAAGGTCATGAAATGTTAAAAATAACCAGACTACTTGATTAAAGGTATTGCTGTGCGGGCTGATGACCACACATACAGTATCTTGAGTGTACATTGCACATCACTTACGATGTATCTTGTCTGCTTGGCAGGAAACTGGGCACACTGCTGTCTATAGACGCGCACAAAGTCAGACAGGGAGGGGCTGCGGGGGAGCAGCGAGGCAGCATCGCAGCCAAACAGGGACAGCAGCACTTGTTCAAACAGCAACGCGACAGAGACGCATTCAACACAGCTGACTGTGGCGTGAGGCAGCTGGGGAGAGAGAGGAGGGATGATGAAGATCGATTAGACTGCATCTGTGGAGTCGATACACATCTTCGCCTTGGATCGGCTCCACTTGGCCAAAGTTTGGGATCGAATACCTGAAGCTCTCTCACCTCTAGTTCCTTTAACAAAACGTGCATCACGTGACTCTTCCCCGAGGCTCGATGACCATAGATGAAGATTGATGGGTAGCTGTAGTGCTGAGGCTGCAGGGGGAAAACATTTAATTCAACTTTACTGTAACATTTCATGAGCAGTAAAAAAATAAAATAATAAAGTTCCAACAATGCTGATTTGACTGTGTTGCTAACCACTGTAAACCATGATTTTGTCCAATCTAATTATAATTTAATCTAGTGTAGGGCTGCCCCTTTTGAGTCAACATGTCAAAAGATTTATTAAAGTTTCAAGTTAATTTAACACATTTTGACCAAATGTTTCTCAGGGTAATATTTTACATATGCGGATGAATACAATCACACAAACTTATTCTCATTAAAGCCGAAATCTGACATGTTTTTAATTGTTATATCTGCAATTTATTAATCAGTACAATCATCTTTGGGTAGAATAATTTATATAGGTATATAGATAAAAGGACCTTAGTTTTTAGTGTTTGTTTTGTAAGTCACTGCTCTTCCAGTTAGGTGCAAGGGGGAGAGATGTAGAAACAACAAATAAGTCAAATGAATGAATAAATAAAGACCTTCTTGTCTCTGCTTTCTTATTGTAAATCATACATTTATCTATTTACCCCAAATCAGTTGTTTAAAGTAATTCATTTCTACTTGTAAATCTATCCATTTACAGCATTCTTCTTTTTAATTGTACTTCTTGGTTCCTGATGTTGTACATTCATCTTTCCATCTCTAACATTTCATCTACTGTTGTTTCCCATCCTTTTATTAGTGGTTGATCCTTTCATGGCTGCTACCCCTAATATATTATATAGGTATTTATTTATCTGTTATTGTACCTGACAAACTCAAATAAAACAACATTCGTGTTAAACTTCTGAGTTTACACCAGCCTACATACGTTTCCCATCAGCGACAGCAGCGTCCCAGCCTGGGTCTCTCTGCAGGGTAACTTCTCTGCGACCCTCTGCAGCTTCTCCTCCTCGTAGCCTGGATGCTGCAGCAGTGCTGTCATCCTGCCCTCCGTGTTACCGACCGGTGGCACAGTGTTTATGCGGCGCGGAGGTCAGCGCCGTGCGGCTAAAAACAAACCAGGCAACGCTAGCTTAGCCTCCAGTCACTGCACGTTCAAGAAGGAGGAACAAGTCGGAATTCGGTCAAATAGGAGCCGAAAAGAGAATATTGCAAATAAATGTTTACTGAAATAAAGTTGGGCTACTGTCGAAATGTCAATATGCGAAAACAAAACGTGTCAAAAACGCAAAGTTAGCTAAAACATTTAAGTAAAAGTTGAACACCGACAGTAGGACTGTGTCAAAGCAGTTTCGCGCGCACCTTCAGTTTACGCAAAGAAACGTATGAGGTTAGTAGCCAATCAGAGGAGACACTTGAACTGTGGGACTTATGGGAAATGTAGTTTTTATTTTTTAAACGCTTTTATTCTTAAATACAGCTAAATGATGAATTAAAGACGAAATAATATGACATTTCTTGTTATGTTTGTGTTGATGGATTGAGGCTGTCGTCTTTTATGCCAAAAATATATATTGGTTTAACTTATTTTAAGGATAGCTGTGTTTAAAAGGAGAAAATGTCACCGGATATTAACTATAATATCAATAAAATCAACCATACTTGTGTATTTTCGAATAGAAAACAACAGAATTTGCTATGTATTTTTCAGCTTCCCCGAGAATGTTTTTTCAAGGATGCACCTATCACATCAAAAGCTAAATATAAGAATATTATAGGAGTGTTATAACCTTCAACCATTATTGAAAACACAATAATGACATCATGTACTACAGACAATGTAGGCTGTACAGTTTTTGGTTATGCTTAGAATATAAATATTGTGGCTTGTGCATCAAGATCGTATATGGTTGTACGTATTACATGATTTTTTTAAGTTGTAATCTACTATATCAGCATTCTTAATTAATTGTCTACGTTTCAGATTTCGCGGGTGGGTGCTGAAATCTCACGTCAGGCGGGGATTAAAGGATGTGGGTTGGTCCTGCAAAATCCGAGGCTGTACTCTCCAACTCAGATTCAATCGGATCTCAGCTGCGGTGGTTGATGGTCTGCCTGCGTCGGGACCAGACGGATCGTTTCTGTCGATCTCACCTGTCGACACAGCCGAACCCCAAATACGGACCAAGTGTTCGGTTTGCCGGAATATCAGCTCTATTTCACGGTTCAGGTAGGATCGATTTTGATAAGAGGACAGTGGGATAAATCTGTGGATGGATTTCGCGTAGCTCACGACTGCTTTCCCTGAGCGCACGGTTCATTATTGTAGAAAAACGCAAGAAAATCCGAGGAAAAATACCAAAAAATCAGAATTGATGATTGCGAGAGCGCGGTGATGCTGCCAGCACACAGGCTGCACCGTGCAGAGCGACGCGTCTGCGGCTTGATGAGTAGAAGTTGTGCACAATAGTGACTATGCCATCACGAATCAGATGTTAGTTTGGTGAAGACAGATCACTCAAGGACCGAGCTGTCCCCATCTCACAGACCGGATGATGGTCCCCGGTGCCCCCACAACCACAACCACCACCACCATGCTTCCCGCTTCCGAGGCTGCCAAAATCTACCAGACCAACTACGTGCGTAATTCACGGGCCATCGGTGTCCTGTGGGCCATCTTCACCATCCTCTTCGCCATAGTCAACGTGGTGTGCTTCAGCCAGCCCTACTGGATCGGGGACGGCGTGGACACCCCGCAGGCGGGCTACTTCGGTCTTTTCCACTACTGCATCGGTAACGGGTTGTCCCGGGACTTGACCTGCCAGGGCAGCTTCACCGAGTTCAGCACCATCCCCTCCAGTGCGTTCAAGGCCGCCTCCTTCTTCATCGGCATGTCCATGGCGCTGGTCCTCACCTGCATCGGCTGCTTTGCGCTCTTCTTCTTCTGCAGCACCGGCACAGTGTACAAGATCTGCGGCTGGATGCAGCTGGCTGCAGGTAGGAGACTCCGATGCTCCTGATCTGACAGGTGGAGGAGCTTCATTTGTTTCAATGGTTGTCAAAATGTGCCTGGGGTCCCTGAGTGAGATTATGAGGAGTTCAAATGAGGAATAATCTATTTTGACTCTATTATGATTTGATTATTTTTAAATGAATGTAATCTCAGGTTTCCAGTTCAGTGTTGCATCTTATCAGGCGGGGGCTGGTGTGGTTAAGTGTTAAGACATTAAAACAGCTGAGCAAATAATCTCCTGTTTATTGAAGAGGATTAGGGTCAAAACAAAAAAAGCATCCTGATTTTTTTCTCTCAGAAATTTGACTTTAAAGTCACAATTCTGACGTTAATCTCAGAAAAAAGTCAATGCTTTTTTTTTTTTAAATTGGCCCTAATCCTCTTCTGCACCATCTCAACCAGAGCTGCAACTAATGATTATTAGTGATGATTATTCTGACTATTTTCCCATGTCTTTACTCTCTTACATGTCAAAAATAGAGACAAATGCCCGTCACAAGTTCTCAGAGTCCAGTGATGTCCTCAGATGGCTTTGTCTCTGCAGGAGAGCAAAAACTCAAGGAGATTCAATTTACGATCATAAGTGAACAAGAGAAATGCAGAATGTTTGGCAAATTTAGAAAGTATTGATTACTAAAGCAGCTGGCAGTCCATCAATCAATTAACCCAACCGACTCACCCATTCATTTCAGCCATCAGCTCAATGATTTGTCAAAGAGCTGTGAATCTTACGTTTACCGTTTCAAAACCAAATCAACCTCTTTCAGTATAGAATCAAGTGTTGTATGCTAAAGTCGTAGACAAAATATCGATTGCTTTGCTGAAGCTCCCATCCAAGGCTCTCATCGATATCTGCGTGTGCTTGGGGTGAACGTTCTAGCTCAGAGGTCAGTTAAATGTTCAAAACAAGGCAGTGGTGTAAACATACAAAATGGTTGATCTATACCTCCAGGTGGGTTTCCATAGCAGCAACCATCCAACAGGTCTCTTACATCAGCTTAGAACTGTGGGAAACCAAAAACCAAAGGCTGGTAAACTACAACCTGCAAAACAAGTCGCTCCTCACTGGGTTTGGTGCTTTGTCCTCCTTGCCCTTTAATGCAAAGAGTTCAAATTAGTAATGTGCAAGGAGTCAATGTATGGAAAAAGAAGCATCTGTAAACTCACCCTGCACAGTCAGACCACATTCGCAGTGTGTCGTCTTGTGCTGACTGCACTGCTTTCTGTCTTTAATGATTTCTGTTTCGCCAGATTTCCAAGATCCCTTTTGCCTGTGCACAGATTTTTGATTCTCCTCCAACTGATATCTGAAAATAATGGATGAAACTCAGCTTCTTGTCTCTGCCAACTCCTTTGATGCTTAAGGGAAAACGACACCGAATCCAGCATTTAATTAGAAGTCAGCATTTCACTCAACTTCTCTTGCTTTTCGTCTCGTTTTTGGTAGATTGCAGATATCGCTGCTATCTTTGTGTGTTATTCACATGACCTTGACTGAACGTTTAGTGGTGGAATTGGTGGAATTTGTCACAAACGAAGCATGTTCAATCCAATCCATATAAAAAAGAAGGGAGGCGTTTCCTTGCTCTGTTCTTTGTTTGTACTGATGAAGCAGAGTTAGACCAGACTCCTCTTACCTGTAAAGAAAGCAACGTGCTGCCCCAGAGTGAATGATAACTGATCATCACTAAGTTATTTTGAGCCCAATCTCTGGTTCAGACTTGTTCACGCCTTACTGAGATGAATTTCCCAGCACCACACTGTGCATCTTGATGCGCGCTGTTCACAAATGGGAATTTGTAGTCATAAGCAATAAGGATCACACTCGTGTAGATTGCATTTTTCTATTTTTGCCTGCAGGAACGCAGAGCTCGAGCATCCATTACTCAGAGTTAATGTGTGCCCCAAAAGTCAACTCACCAGCTATTCTAATAATAAATACCGATGACAGAATCCATCAACCATGAACTTTTTACCCAAAAGTTTTATTCCAACACTAAGCTGCACTAACTATAGAAGTTAATAGTACCACTGGTCAGCTGTTTGGCCAAATCTACACTCTAACTTTTCATTTCAAGACTCCGAACATTACTGTCAACAAATAGATGATGTAACACAACAGAGACTCACATTCTGATGCTTTTCAGCGATGAATAGATACTGAATTATCTTGATTTACTATCAAAACAACCTTTACAATCTCAGGTCCATTATCAGTGAGCATGACAATGAAGACAACTAGGATGTTTTTGTATTTTGCGCCTTTCATGGTTGCCTCATAACAAAAGTATCTGTCGATTCAACATAAAACGGTTAAAAGTGGGTCAGATTTGTCTAAATTAATAACACACAAACCACAGATCTGTGATAGAAGTGTCATGCTTTATCTTCTGCCAAAGGACCATTGAGGTGGGGTCATTTACAACCGTATAAAGCGACAGCAACAAGAATGGTGATAAAAAATAATTACTCCTCATCCTTGCACATTGAGTCTAATGAGGAGCACAGACCAAAACTGCGTGATCTTCACTTTCCCCAGTGTTCTCACCACACTGAGGCTGCAGATGTGTGAATATGCAACACAATCAAGTGGAAAAAAAGTCTTCTTTCCAAATGAAAGAGCTGATGGTTGCCTGCGGGTCGGCCTCACGCTGCGGAATGGATTTAAGTGGGAATCGGCATCATTGGCGACATGAGTGTCTTGCTCCTCGTCTCCCATTGATTGTCACCCCGCTCCTTTCACGATCCATGAGAGTGTTTTCCTCTGTAAATCGTCCCCTCATTGGCTTTCTGTCCCCTCGTATTGGCCTCTGGTCCTCCGTCTCAGTCCCTCAGAGAGGTTGAGCCCACTGTGAAATTGGCCATTAAGACTTTCTGTGGAGCGATATACGGTAATTCGTGAGGCGTATTCTCTCTGAGCAGTCTGAAATCCCTGTGTGATTGGAAAAGAAAAGTCCTCCGGTGGGTCGAGGCTGTCAGGTGTTATTTCAGGTAGTGTGGGCCGCTGTGATGTGCTATCAAAGACTGTACGTACTGCTCAGAGGCATCCCTCCTCTGCAAGGATGGGACGGCCTGAATATCTGATGAGTGCAGGCTTCCAGCAGATAAGAGCAGGATTTCCAGATAACTTAACAACAATGATGAATGGCTGTACTTGAACGCCAGTTGGTTTGATTCTTTGCAGTCTGGTTCAACGATATAATGAAACAAAGCTTTGAGAAGATGCAGGGACCGACATGTAGGCCTTTGTTGCTTCGTCCAGTGAAGAACTTTTTAAAGTGAAGCTTTTTCAGGTGAAATGAGAGCCAAATGCAGTGAAAACTAGAGGGGCACTCATTAGAGCGCAGACCTCCGCCAAGGCAGAGCAGTCCTCCAATTATCACTCTGTCTCTCAGTGATGCAATTGAACAGGTTAGTGACTGCACCGTGATCACCTTCACCCAAGTTTGGTTACAATAGACTGATTCATTCATGAGTTCTAGCACTTTTTCCAGATTGAGCCACGCCCACTCAAACTTGCCAGCCAATTGTAGCAAAACAGTAAGCAAGTTCAAAAAACAAAGACTACACTTTTGTGCGGCTCTTTTGTGACATTCTGCATGGATCATTTTGTGACAATTGACCTGAATTTGCACACAAAAAACTAAAAATCGTTGTTGGGAATTTGGGAATCCTGATGAGAGAAACGGCGCCACCTTGAGTCCCTCAGCTGTTGTGGGCCTGTGAAGCCCACTGAGACCTGATTCATTGTGTCATATTGGGAGATACAGATGAATTTAACGGAAGTTGATCCGGAGCATCTGATGGTGGGTTTCTGAGGCCTTTCCCGTACGCCTGCCCTCTTCCTGTTTATCTACCGACTTTGGTCATGGGGCACTCTGCCTGCTAAGTGGTCCTCTAGAGAGAGGAGTTGGCATTTGGAGCCAACAATAAAAGATCCATTTGGTTCCTGGACGTTTATTGATCCAAATCTTTCTCTCCTCTGCCCTAATAGAGGACAGCTGCCACTGCTTGCTTGGCTTACTGGTGTGTATTTGACTGACAGCGCATTATATGTGTGTGTGTGTGTGTACAGCAAAGACTCTGGCGGTGTTATGTTTGATGCATGATGACTCGGTTTGATAAAGCGTCTGACTGACAGAGCGTTGATGTAATGAGCGCCCTGTGTGTCGTGCCATTGTTTTAGAGCTCTACAGAAAGACGGCGAGGTGGAGCTGAGGCACCGTTATCGCGATCACAATGCGTCTTAGAGATGAGAGGGGACGATATGAGAAGATGCTATCGCGGTGCGTCTGTCTGGAAAGCTGAAATCTGAACATTTAAAGGGGCGACCGATTTTCCATGTTCTTATTTAGTTTGTTTTTAAAACTTGTGCAAAGTTTAATGTACAAAAAAAATATCCACTTCTTTCCTTTGCTGTAGCACCGCTATGCACGCTGAGTGAAAACAGATCATTTTAGATTCTGTAGCTGTGCCCCAAATGCACACTAGTGTTACAGTATTAAAATAATTAATAAATATGATAAATCACACAAAATATCAATATTCAATTAATATTAAGAAAATATAAATGTAATCAACTATCAAACAGCTCCAACAGAGGCAAAATAAGAAGCAGATTATCTCCACTTTATGAGCTGCTTGTGTTATTTCTGGTCACACACTGATCCAATTCTCATTGAAGTAAGAAATACGATAACTAATAAAGTTACATTCTAATCTAATTGGGTCTTTTCACCTAATATTGATCAGTGAAATCTTGATTAACAAAGACGACTGATTGTGATATGATGGTTTTAGGAAACTGTTAAACGACGACAGTTTCATTCAAAAGCCATTTTTACTTTACAGGTTTCAGTAAACAAGTGTTCCTGTGCAAACATGACAATTAAATCTGCTAATACGTAACATATTAGTGTGGTGCAGAATACACAAATGATTAAAATTCCTCACATTGGAGTAAATAAATTGCTAAAATCATCTCACATCTAACCTGAGCGTCTGCCAGCACGGATTGAAGTGTCTCTAATTTTAAGAAATGAGGTTTACTTGAGCTTCGTGCGTTTCCTGTTGGGGTCGCCGTTAATGACATCAGCCAGGTCTGATCCTCTCACAAGTGTAATGACGGACCGGAAGACTCAGAGAGGCTTACGGTGATGTAACACGACATGAGCTTAAGTTTCCAGACGTGAAGGTGCTCGTGCTGAAGAAGCCATAAAGCCAAAGCTTTGTAGAAGCCAGCGTGCGACGCGTTCATCTGAAGGTGTTTAGATTAAAGTCAGCTTGGTTGCGAGCAGAGAAACAAGCTTCTGCTCAGCTGGCAGACTACACTCTTGCTCAGTTTCAGCATCCTACAGAGCTTCATCAGAGGTCCAGGATGCATCTCTGGCCGCCTGCCCCGCAGCTGCTGCCTGGAAGAGAAAAATGCGATTTGTGTTTAAAGGTCAAAGTCGATGGACAACGATTTTACAGCATGAAAAAGCATAAACAGAGAGTAAAAGTGTGCTGTAGTGTGAGTCGGCCAATTTAAAGCCCAGGAAAGTTAATTAAAACTTGATTAAGATCTCACTTATAGGACTAAGGATCTATTGACTCATTCATACTCTGGATTATGGATGTGGATTATCTTTCTGACCTGAAAGGAGTCTAAAAATCTGGAAACAAAACATTCCCATTTGGGATTTTTCCGCATTTTTAGGCAAAAAAAAAGCCTCTGACGCTGCTCATCATCACAGTCAGAATTAAAAATACAGGCTGGACAGAGTGAGGACTGTCCCAAAAGTCAGATCTATGGGGGATTTTGTGCCACGAAACATAAATCTCAGCACAGAGCAAAGTAAATTGTTGAATCATTCGTATCGATCAGTAATTCATTAATGCTTGAGTGGATTTGTCCAGCAAATTTAAATTTAAATGAAGAAAGGCAAGAGAGAATCACATTTACATGGCAACTCTTTGTTAGTACAAACCCGTACGAGTACAATGGACCAAGAGGGAAGCAGTACGTGATGCGTATTTTACCGCTGATGAAAAAAGTGAAAAGTGAAATAGGGTTTTGGTAAAGCGTTCTCTCCATCTCTGTAATAATCAACAATTTGTGATGCGGGGAGAAGACTCGAGTCCTCACAAGGTGACTCGTCGCTTATTTCTGTCAAATATCTGCACTTTTTTCATTTTTGAAACGATTGCAATTCATCTTTTTTTCATCTATTCTTGAAAAGACAAAGAAGAAGCGTTACAAAGGCTTTCTGTAATCTAATGACAAAATCAGAGGTTAAGACGTGACAGAATTTGTTTGGCCCACAACAGCGATCTGGGTT